>RJWM01013839.1:0-52188 GCA_004363535.1 Dasyprocta punctata
TGATGATTCATTTTTAACTTCCTCTAAAACTTGAAAATCTGGTTTTTCATGTGCAATCATACTGAATTGGCCTACTTCTGCCAGAAAAATCAAATGAAAGCTTTTTAAAATTATTTTTAACAAATTCTGGAGTAGTGTGGGTCTACTGGACGTTCTGCGATACTCAGGAAATGTATGCAAAACAAGTTAGATGGAGCATAAAAATGGTACAAGTCCTATTTTGACACTTTTGCATATGTACACAGTCCTTGTCGTTCATCATACCAAGTGGTTAAACACATAGATTGCTTCCTGTATCCCTCCATAAAAGGTACTGAGATGCACAGCGAGTTACTATGATAACGTACAAACTTACTGTAGAAAAATAAGGGATGGGTCCAGTGAACCATACTTATGTCCTGAAGTGAAGGTTTTGCTGCATTGTTTAATTTGTCATAAAACCATGACTAGATAATATTACAGTCACAGTAGAAAAATGTTTTCCACAGTACTAGGGATTCGACTCAAGGCCTCATGTGTGCTCGACACACATTTTTGTGCTGAGTTATCTCCTGGCCCTTTTAATTCTTTTTTTGAAAGATGGGATCAAACTCAGGGTTGTTTCTGCCATTGAGCTACATGCCCACTTCCTTAAAGTTTTTTTGAGTAGCTAGATGATGTGGTGAAGGTCTGTAATCCCAGCACTTGGGAGACTGAGGTAGCAGAATCGCCACAATTTTAAGGCCAACCTGGGCTACATAGCCTGAACTACATAAGGAGAAACTCTCCAGAAAAAAAAAATTAATTTGGGTAGACAAGATTTAAATTTGTGATTCTCTTGCTTCATCATCTTGAGGAGCAGGTATTACTGGTACGTGACACCATATGTAGTTTAGCAATGGTAGAAACTAATCAATGGAAGTGCCTAACAATAGTTATAAATAAAGTTTTAGTCTCAGTCACACCCGATCTGCATACTGATATTGCCATTTTAGGCAAGGTGCTAAACCTTTCTGAATATCAGTCTCTTTGTTTCTAAATCACGATGACATCTACCTCATAGCATTGTTATGAAGATCGAATGAAAAAATATATTGAAAGCACTTATGTTCAATGTTTGGCACATAGTAAACACTCAATAAGTAGAGTATTTGTTTGCCCTTAAAAGCACACAGCAATCATTAAACGTGTTTATGATCCTATACCTGGTCAGGGTCCACAGGAGACTATCATTTCCTCAGCGCCTTTCATTCATGCATGCACAGTGCTTATTTGCTCTTTAAATATGCCTTGAGCCCCTGCCAGATGTGAAGTTAGGGGTAAGGAGCTACCAAGAGGAATAGGAATCAAAATCTAGAAGCAGGGAAACCCAGGATCAAATTCTACTTGCTAGGTGGAGCCTTTTGCAAGTTACAGGGCATTATCATGCCTGTTTCCTCCTCCGTAAAATGGAAATGTTAGTGTTTCCTGCTTTCTAAAACGGAAAGGGTTAAATAAACACACCTTATAAAATCTTTACCACTGTGCTCAGTACAATGGAACTCACTAACAAAATTTGAGCCACCATTGCTGTTACCATCATGATTTTGACTAAGCCAGACAAATTATTATAAAGATATAATGAGAGCTGGAATGTAGTTCAGTGGTAGAGCACTTGCCTAGCACACACAAGGTACTTGGTTCAATTCCCCATTACTGAAAAAAAAAAAGATTTAATGAGACAGTAAGTGTAAAGATTTAAATGTGTCTCCATAAAAAGGCTGTATTTCTTTTGATCTGCTTTTCATCCAATTAAAGATGTAAACCAGTCTTAGCTTGTAAGTCATATGGGGACAGGTTGAGGAATGCATTGGCAGTGGTCTCTAATGGCTGGCAAATTTGTGCTGCATGCAGAAAGGATAAGTATGATTTCATGAAGCCTGTTTCAATCATATGAACATGTGTATATGTGTATGTATGTGTTGGACAGTAACGAAAAATACATTTCTTACTGTGAGTTGTAAAAATTTGACAAACATGAACCTGATCCATTTGGAGAATAGTGTCCTGAAATATCAGCTTGTCTTAGCAAGGGAATGCATAGTTGTAATAGTTTTAAGTTTAGTGGGCTGAAAAAGTAAAGTTATATAAAGACTAGATGCTGAAATAAATTACTAACTGAAGAAATTTAGTCAAGTCTAAAATAAGGTCTGGTAGTGTCGCAGGGTTATCCAGCATCCATTCTCTTGTGCAGTTTCAGTCATCTGTTTGAGTCCTCTAAGTGTAAATTCTGTGGGTGGCCTGTACTCCTCCCAGCAGTAATAGCTTCACTGTTACCTGTGTGGGCCAGAAGTTTTTGTTATCTGTCACTGTGATTTACAATCTAAGTCATGAATATTCTTTATTAAAAATAAATCTAAAAAAAATAAAATAGGGTAAACCTGGATTTGAATGAAAACAAAGATAAAAGGGAAAAGGAGAATTGCTGTCTAGTGTTTGCTTCCATTACTTAGCTATGAGTGTTCCCAGCACTCTCAGAGCTCTAGAGGAAAGGTCACAAGATCAAGGTCAAACATCTAAAAAATGCAGATGCTGTGAGTCTGGAGACAGAAACATTCCCAGGCATATGCCAGCTTGCACATTCACTAAAGCAGAGGCTAACTTAATAATTAAAACTGCAGTATCTTCCAACACTTAGCTTAATTCAGCAGTTCTCTGCTGCATCTGAAATCCTTGGAGTACTTAAACTTAGGCAGGCTGAATTTCTCAGCCAGGAGTTCAAGAATATTCAAGATACAAGGGATCCAAATATGGGCACAGATTCTCTGTGGGACATTGCTCACAACCTGTCTGGTTTTGGATCACCTGGGCAACAGTCCATAAAAACGTGTTTCAAGTTCTAGGAACATGCTAAATTTGGAAAGTGAATAACATGTTTTTTTAGGATCCTCATTCATCTGGCTACACAACTTGGTAGGGAACAATTTTCCAAAGATGGCACAGTACAAGAAGCAAGGTTCTCAGCCTTCAGATTGCTTCACCACCCTGAGTCATTTTCCAAACTTCACCCAGTGCTTGCGGGGTCAGCTTTGTGGCAGGATGCAGTCTTGCTCTATGGAACCACATATTCACACTGTGGGTGACGTTCACCCTCCTGAGACCTCTGAATGCATCCATAAAATACATCTTGTAGTACCATAACGTGATTATAGAACTGGACTTTGCCTTTCACTCCTTTAAATACTGTTCAATTAATCATAGAGGGAGGAGGCAAGAAATTCTACTAACAGTGGCACTTTTAGTTTTTGAAGCCATGTGTATAAATTACAATCCTACCTAATGAAATGTCCTCCAGGATCACCCTGGGTTTGTCTGTGAACTTTCTAAACACTTTTTCTTGTCCTAGGGCCAAATTAGGAGGTAGGCTTCCTCTGGAAATAAAATATGTCTTTTAACTCTGTGCCATCAATCTCAACTAGGAACAGACAAAAATAAGTATTTAATTGATTTTTGTTGACTAGTGAATGAATAAATAAAAATACTGTAGTTGATATTCAACCATTACGTGTCATCATGCAATACATTATTCTCTTTTTTAGCTTAGCCTCCGAGAAACTCAAGGTGCAATTTAGAACATTTGTAATTGACATTATGCAGTTTAACAAGTCCTCTGTATTGAACAGGGACAGTGGTACCTCAGTACTCATCCTTAATGGTTTCCAAAAAAGAAAAAGTACCAGAAAACAAGTACCAAACAAATTGTTTTGGTTGGAAATAGTAGCAAGTCACAAGGCAACTGACATCAAAGAATTCTAGCTTATACACTGAGTACCAAACAAATAATGAGGACAGATACCCAAACAAAATTTTCACATCAAATGCTCTGAATACCCAATTCCACAAGTTTCGAAGCAGTCCAGTACCAAGGTATGACTGTTTAATACTAGACTGCTTCTCAGTGTAAAAGGTTTAATACAGCAATGTTACCAGCTTCAGAATATCTTTAAAATATTTATAGAATTAAGGGTGAATCAACCACTGCAGCTTCAATTGAAATCAAAGTCCCACTACATCTGAATTTTTGGAACTTTTAAAAAGCCACAGGAAACCATACTGTGTCAACTTTATTAGTCAGCTGATGATTATAGAGGTAGTGGTGGTACTGGTATTGGAACTCAGGGCTCATATGTGTAAAGCATGCTCCCTACCAATGAGTTATACTTCTAACCCCTGGTGGTATTTTTACCTCATTTGGATTTATCGTCCAAGTCATTGAAATGCAGATAGTCTCTATCTTTACCCCAACAGCTAAAATTGCCTTAGGAGAAACCAGCAGCTTCCCTCCTGTTAGTGAAAATTTCCTTTCTGCGAGGATTGCTGCATGTGGAGCACATAAGCTGCCTGTGGAATGTCTTCCCTGGCAGGCTAGACAAGGCCAATTTGTGTACACTAGAGAAGGATGAGAACAACAGGCAGGAAGGCAGAGATGAGACAGAGAGATAGCTGAGGGCATCTCATGGACCTCTTCACACAGACATGCCGAAAACTGGTTTCACCTCTTGTCTTGCCAGTTATGTGGGCTAATCTGTTTTCTGTTTTGTGTAAGCTAGTTAAACTGGGTTCTGCCACTGGCAATCAAATATATTCTAATATGGATTGGTAGTTATGCTCAAAATCTTGAATGATCACTAATAGTGGACTGTTTAAATACTCTAATATTTTCCATCAAAGAATGGAGTATTATTCAGCTGTTGAAAATGATGAGTGCATGTCTTTGTTTACAAATAGAAAATTAATGATGTAATGGTAAGTGAAAATAGAAAGGATTACTTTATTTCATAAGTTAACTATAAATCCCAAATGCAAAAATGGGAAGAGAATACATGAAGGCTTGTGTGTGTGTGTGTGTGTGTGTGTGTCTGCATTGACAAAAACCCAGAAGAAGATTCACCCCAATAAAAAGTGGTTCATTCTTAGTAGTCATAACTATGAATGACTTCATTTAACGTTGTCTTTTTATTTACCAATTTTTTACCTTTGTATTTACCAAGTTTTTACTTGTTCTCCAAACTCTGATGTTACTGTTTTTTAAAATACGTGCATTCCACCATTGCTTTCAATGCTATATATCTAGCTATACCTATATATCTATTTCCATGGAAAGACAGTACTTTATAACCAAAAGTTGATTTTTTACACTTGTTTTTATTAGCATATTTTCAGCACATGTTTGCAGTATGGTTTACTGTGGGGAGTTGGCATATGTACATAACACATCTTAGTTTTTTTTTCATCCCCTACCCCTCCTATCTCTGATCCTTCCAACCCTTGGTCCTCTTCCCATTTGCAAAATCTCTTATTTCCTCTTTTTCCTTCTTTTTCTCATCTCCTTTCCCCCTCCTATTTCTCCCTCCTTCCATCTTTTGCTCCCATTTCCATTTGAAAAAAAAAAAAACCTACTCCCTATTTTTTAATTTTGCTCTTTACATTTGCGTTTCTCACATAAGAGAAATCATGTGATATTTAAACTTGTATGTCTGATTTACTTCACTTCATATTATAGTCTCAAGGTGCATCTATTTACTTACGAATGCCTCACGTTTATCATACTTTATGGAAGAGTAGTACTCTACTAATTTATAAAGACCACATTTTCTTTATCCATTCATGTGTTAATGGGTGTATAGGGCATTTCCAGGATTTAGCTATTATAAATTGTGCTACTATAAAAATGGATATGCATGTATAATTGCAATATGATGTCTTCAACTCTTGGGAAGATACTTAGAAAGAATAGCTGGGTCAAATGAAATTTTTATTTTTAGTGTTCTGAGGAATCTCCATGATGATTTCCATAGTGAGTGTACTAATTTACATGCCCATCAACAATGTGTCCCATCCCCTAACCTGTAACGTTACCAGGATTTGATATTGGTTCATTTCTTGATGATAGCCATTCTTTGTGGAGTAAGGTGGAATCTCAATGTTGTTTTGAGTTTCTCTAATAGCCAGTGATTTTGAATGTTTTTCATCGTTTTTTTTGTCATTTGTACTTCTGAGAAGTGTCTATTTTGGTTGCCCATTTTTGATAGATTCTTTTTTTCAGGGTGGGCTTAATTTTTTTGAGTTTTTTATATATTCTAGATGTTAGTTCTTTGTACAAGAAATAGCTGGTGAAATTTTTTCCCATTCCATAGGTTGACTCTTCACTTTTGTTTGTTTTCTTTGCTGTGCAGAAAGCAAAGAAAATTTGGTTATGATCTTGCTTTTGATTCTCAGTATTATTTCTTACACAACTGGGGTTTTGTTCAGAAAGTCTTTCTCTATACTTATGTCTTCAAGAGTTTTACCTAGTTTATCTTCCAGAAGATTAGGTGTCTCTGTTTTAGCAGTTAGGTCTTTGATAAATTTTGATTTTAGTTTAGTACATGGTGAGAAATATTGGTCTAAACTCAATGTTTTGCATGCGCATGTCCAGTTTTCCCATCACCGTTTATTGAAGAAGCTATTTTTCCTCCAGTATATGTTTTTTGTCTCCTTTGCCAAAGATCAAATAGCTGAATGTGCCTGGGGTTGTTTTTGCTTCTTCTACTCTGTTCCATTCACCTACGTCTGTTTTTCCATTTGTCTGTTTTTGTGCCAGTACCATGCTGCTGTTATCACTGTAGCATTGGAATGTAACTTTAAATCTGGGCTAGTAATGCCTCTTGCTTTGCTTTTGTTACCCAGGATTGCTTTTCAGTGTATATTTTCCTCCTCTCCCATTCAGTTTTATTTTGGTGCAGTACATTGAAAATATACAATAAAGAAGAGAAAGAAGCATCAGAGAATGAACACCTTCAACAATGAAATCTGGTATTATTTAAGCATTTAACATTCCAGTTACTGTAATTTTAGATTTGGTCGGTGATGAAGTAATGTATTCTTAAGAAAATGTAAAACTCTTGTTTACAAGGTAATTAGCAGTATCACCAGGCATAGTCTCAGTGGAATTATGCATGATGATGTGCCAACATGAGATACTTAACTGTTTTATATTTCTGAACCAGATGGGAAATTTTAGAAGAAATACAGTAAATTTGGGGGTTTCTCTGGGTTCCTCAGACCCAGAAACTAACTTGAAATCTCCTAGTCCCCAATACTCATTTTTTGTATAGGTGTAAACCAGAATATTAGTTTACATCTTCCTGTCTTCCTGGAGATCTTTCTCTGGGGTGCTAAATATCAGTTCATATCTGATGTCTTGAAAGATGGCAAAGTTAACATTTTACTTATTTTTGCTTAGTTAAAAGTACTAAAGGAAGGAGTACTACAGTCAGAGGAAATGATAAATTGCCTGGTGAGGAAGAGAATATGCTCCCAGGTGAATTAAAAAAAATGCCTCCACAAGATCACTAAGAAAATGACTTTCATTGACACCATCTCCCTGAAGTAATGACTTTAACCTCCCTTATTGGTCTATGCTCGGTGTCACCAGTATGGAGTCAGTTACCTTACTGTACACAGACCACTCATACTAACATCTTTACTATATGCTCCTTGATGGTATTATTCAGGAATTAAGAGATAACCAACTTGTATGTCCTTATACTTGTTCCACAGCTGACCAAGTGATTTCCTATTCTCATATTTTCGTACCACTTCAGAGTGAAGTTATAACTTCATTACAACTGGAAAATTTTGGTAAGAAATGTATTTGGCAGAAATTGAAATGCACATTTCATATTCACAATTTTTTCTTTCTTCTAGAACTAGCTATATGAAAATAAGCTCTTAATTCATTGAGAGTTGGTTGGTACAGCTTCCCATCCAAGTCTGTTATCTTTATTGAAGTGCTCATGTGACAATATGAGAATGTTTAGTGCATTACTTGTACTGCAGCCCTCAAATCTCCAAACACAGAAGAAATTAAGCCTCTTTCCATTCCTGTAATTAAGTATCTTCAGAGCCCACCAATGGCAAACAGGAGATTGCATTCCTGAGAGGAACAGTGTACTCCTTCAGGCTGAAAGGAAAAGACAGAAAAGTGACTGAATTACTGTGTAACACTATGTGGCAGCTTCAGGAACCAAAAAAATAAAAAATAAAATTAAAATGCTGTAGCCCCCTGCTTACACTCTGATAGAGCAGGGTTCTGAGCATGGGCTTCATTTTGAGCCTCTGAGTTTGTATCTTGGGTTTGTTACTTGTAAGCGCTTCAATAAGTTTCTCCACTTACCTAGCTTCACTTCACTCATTGGTAAAATTGAAGTCATCCCTGGTTAATTCCTACTTCACTCAGTTTTTGCAATGATTATACAAAAGAATACATCAAACTATCATGGCATACATGAAAACCTCAAAGTTAGGTATTTTATAGCTTATTTCTTGCATCAGACCATATTGCCAAATTCAGAGCATAAATGAGGACAACAGAACAGTAGGGTCGAACTTTACATTTGTTGAATAAAAATCTATTTTAAATGAGATGATACGATCTTTCAAGAAAATCATCTAGGGCTGGGGGTTTAGCTCAGAGGCACAAGCACCTGCCTGGCAAGTGCGAGGTTGTGAGTTCAATCCCTGGTGCCAAAACCAAAAACCAAAAACCAAAACAACAAAAGTTCTATCAAGAAAATCATCTGTTTTTAACCATCAAATCTAAGTTGGCTTTGTCATATATCATATAATTTAATGTTACACTTTCTTCACTCATTCATGTATTCATTCATCAACCCTGTGTAGCACATATTTAAGCAAGGCATGATTTTTAGTACTGAAGATGCAAAACCTGGGTAGGAGAGTGTATTGGGTATACTATGTACCCCCAAGTCCTCACATACTTTTGATGGGGCTGAGTCTGACGCTTGTGATCAGTTTGTTGTCTAGCACCAGGATTGATGATGTGACTGTTGTACCCAGCCAGGGGTGGAGCCGATGTACAGTATAAGGGAAGGCGGGTCTTCCGCTTCCCTGCTTCTGCCTCTCTCTCTCTCTCTCTCTCTCTCTCTCTCTTGCCAGCGCAGTTTGCAGCTTGCAGCTTGCGGCTTGCAGCTTGCAGCTTGTAGCTTGCAGCCGCCATGAACTGTAGCCCTGTCACCCCATGCTGCCTTGGAGTCAACTTAGGGACTGAAACTCCCGAGAAACTGTAAGAATAAACCTTTCCTTCCCTAACTTTGGGTGTCAGGTATTTTGTCTCGGCAACTAGCGAAAAAGTAACTAAGACAGAATTTGGTACCAGAGGAGTGGGGTTGTTGCTGTGACTATTCCTGACCATGTGGTTCGAGAGCCTTTGGAAATGGCTTGCAGAGAAAGTTTGGAAAGGTTCGGAGATGCCAAATACATGCATAGAGCTGGAACGGCTTAAGCTGTTCTGTATGGGAGATTCTGGTCAGAGCCCAGGAGACCAGAAGGCTGATAGAAAGCCTGCCGGTAAAGACCAGGCTCGGGAGATTTCTGCTGGGAAGAAGAACAACATTGGGTGTTGGACTCCACACGATGTGTGTTATGGGTTGGCAGAAAGTTTGTCTGCGTTCTGTCTGTGCCCAGAGACTTTGCCTGAGACTGAGATTAAGGACAAAGGACTAATTACTCTACAGAGAGAAATTTCCAGGCAATCTAGTGTTGAAATGGTGGCCTGGTTTTTTTGGGGGCTCTTAGCCAGATTTATGTTGTAGGTAAAGAGCGAGGAGCCCCGCATGGTGATTTAAAACCTTGTGAGTTTGGCCAGGAAGCTGTGGACTTTAAAGATGGAGCTGAGATCTTGAGTGCTGAGAAGGAACAAAAGAATAAAAAAGATGGCCTGGGGGTCTCCACCCTTTGCAGCCTCAGGCCTTCAAAAGTGAAAGTTTGTTTGGAGGAAAAAGCCACAGAGTGTCCTATCCCAGGGTGGCGACGAAAAGCCGCAGAGTGCCCTGTCCCCGAGTGGTGACAAAAAGCCGCAGAGTGCCTTGTCTCAGAGTGGCAACAGAGGCCATGCCATGTCCCAAAATAGCAGTGGCCACGCCGGATTCCCGAATGGTGGCATAGAGAAGCTGTTCCTCACAATCAGGTTCAGAGAGCTCAGCGATCCAGGCAGTCAACCCCTACAGCCAAAAGAGAGGAAAGCCTGGCTACTGCTCCAACCTGCAGTGGACCTTGGCGGCATCCACGTGGCGCTGGTTTTAAGTACAAGATAAGGCTAAGGAAACTTCCGCCTCCCCTGCAGAGAGCAATGTGTAAAGATGTAAGGGTAAAGCCAAGGAACGTGGATCGTCCAAGGAAAACTATGGAAGTTAAAACCCCTGAAAGTGCTGCAGGGGTGGAGTCACTCAAGCCTGTTGGAGCTTGTAACCAGATTACTTCAGATGCTGAGCAGAGAACTCCAGGACTTAATGTTTGCCCTGCTGAATTTTGGACTTGCTTTGGTTCCAATGCTTTGTATTCCCCTGTTTGTAACTTTTGGAATGGTAATGTTTATCTTGTGCCTTTATACGTTGGAAGTGCTTAACCTGGTTTTCATTTGTACAGGGGGTTACAGTAAGAGTTTGCCATAGATCTCAAAAGAGATTTGGGACTTGGACTTTTCAGCAATGCTGAAACTGTTAGGACTTTGGCAACTCTTAGAGTTGGACTAAATGTCTTTTGTATTAAAAATGTACATGAGTCCTTGGGGGTCCAGGGGTGGAATGTATTGGGTATACTATGTACCCCCAAGTCCTCACATACTTTTGATGGGGCTGAATCTGACACTTGTGATCAGTTTGTTGTCTAGTGACTGTTGTACCTGCCCAGGGGTGGAGCCGATGTACAGTATAAGGGAAGGCGGGTCTTCCGCTTCCCTGCTTCCGCCTCTCTCTCCCTCTCTCTCTCTCTCTCTCTCTCTCTCTCTCTCTCTCACACCAGCATGGCTTGTGGCTTGCGGCTTGCAGCTTGCAGTTTGCAGCTTGCAGCTGCCATGAACTTTAGCCCCGTCACCCCATGCTGCCTTGGAGCCAACTTAAGGACTGAAACTCCCGAGAAACTGTAAGAATAAACCTTTCCTTCCCTAACTTTGGGTGTCAGGTATTTTGTCTCGGCAACAACCAAAAAAGTAACTAAGACAGAGAGCTAGAATTTCGGGCCTTGAAGTTGATTCCTTTAGGGGACACAGAAATGAGGGTGGGTGAGACTGCATAGTCAGCAAGGATCAGAAGGAACAGTTCATGCTTAGTGTGAGGGAACTGGAAACATTGGCTTCTTTGAAGGTTCAAATTATTTCTCTCATTTTCCTGGATTGCAATATGTCTCTGTTCCTTTCTTCCTACTGCCCTGTGTAGCCTTAGGTACTCTGAAGGTTTTCCACATGTAAAACTTTAAGTGTGGGCTGGAGATGTAGTTCAGTGCTAGAGTACTTGTCTAGCACATGCAAGGCCTTGGGTTTGGCTTGGAGAATAATTGTGAAATAAATAAATCAACTAATAAAAATAAAACTTGAGGTGTGTTAAATTTCAAGACCTTTTTCCTTCTAAGCTATTGTTAAGACTCGTTTAATTCTGGAATAGGGAGATGTTTCTGTATTGGGGAATCACAAGCCACTTGATCATGCTCACCCCTTGGACTGCTCCTGGTGAGGGTGAGTCAGGCAGAAGGATGGAGGATTGTTAATTCTAGGTGGTAGGAGAGTTCTTGTGACCATGTGTAAGTAGAATAAGGCACCACAAAGAGGGGAAACATACAAGGTCAAGTTTACTAGGGATTTTTAAGAGAATCCTTTCTAAAATGGAATGCCAGATGGTATGTTTTTGTGAAAGGATTCATTTGACAAATATTTGAGCATTGATGAAGTAAGAGGCACTATTCTGGGAATTGGGAGTATGTCAGTAAACAAAACTGTCTAATGCAGACCCTCCTGGAGTACACAATGGACAGAAAACCCTGCTTAGAAATCAAGATGTTAAACCTGTGGTTCTAGTGTCTTATAGCCGCATCACTAAGGGGAGCTTTAAAAGTCCAGATGATGGAGCTCACCTTCAAAGCTCTGACTGCTGGATCTGTGGCTTGGGAGTTTATGTCTGAAGTGCCAGCTCATTTGATTCAGTCCTGGTTGAGATAATGAGATCACTTTAGAAAAAAGAGGCTGGAGATGAAGTTTCTTTAATCACAAAGAGCCACGAAGAACAGGACAAGGCAATGAACTTTTTGGATATCCTAGGACGCATCGACATTCTACCGTTATTTTTATTAACAAGAGTAGCACTAAACAGTACTTTCAAAGCATATTTAAATGTAGGCTTGTATTTTTTAAGTTCTAGAATGCAGAGACTGAATGTGATCTCTAAACGTTCTGTGAAGTACTATCATATCCCGTAGACTTCAGGAAAGGAAGGCGCAGAGAAGTCAGGAAACTCCTTCAGAACGTGGCTGAGGAACCCTAAACCCTGGAATCCCACTCTCAACCAGCACTGCTGTGGCATCCCATTCTTTCTGAGTCACTCAGCTCTTTTCTCTTATATCTTGGAATTTCTCCCATGCCCAGAATTAGACACCAGAAATGAAGAGAAGAAACTGCTAGAGATGATAGTGCAAGCATTCTCCCCATCCACTACTCCCCAGCACATGCTGCACTGGTCCTGTCCTGGAGCAAATTCTGAGAGGTGGCTGTCTCCGCCCCATGCGTGGGGGAACCTGTGACACCAGCCAGGAACTGTAGACTGGTCGCCGGGAGTGGACTGGTGACCAGGTCACTGGACGGGTGCCTGAGGTTCTTAAGTGGAGATAATAAACCTTACCCACCCTACATGTAGACTAAGACCGCAGCTTTGCTGACTCTTCTTGCAGAAAAAGAATTTTCAGGATGGGTCAGTGCGAGGCATAAAGGGGTTAGGCAGAACTTTTAAAGTACCAAGAGTGAACTACAGGCATTCAAAGAAGTGGGACGAATTATTTCCTGGAGCTTGGAACAGATGCACTTCTCTCGAGGGAATCAAAACCCTGGGGAAAGGTCCCCCTCAGTGGTACCGGCCCATTTTACACCTATGAGCCCAGTTTTCTTTTTCATTTTTTAAAGGTAGGTAATTTACACATTTTTAGGATTTCCTCAGCCTGTTCTTTGGTCTTATGATCAGGTCCTTGCTCTCTGCTTTCTCTGTGTAGCCGATCTGTCGACCCCAGCACTCCCGAGGAATTGTAGGTGAGCAGTGTCTGGGAGGCCAGGAGCCCGCATTTAACAAGGGCCCCTCCCAGGGTCCCGGAAGTTGCGCTCTCCTGGAAAGCAGGGCTGCCCGCCTCGGTTTCCTCCTCTCGGGCCGTCTTCTGTCCTCTGCAGCACGGCGGGAGCGGGGCGCTCTCGGGCGGAAGCGCACACTGGCCGGCCCGGCCTGGCGCGGCGCGCGGGAAGGGGTTTTTCAACGCCAAAGCCAGACTACCCGTGTCTGAAAAGTCGCCAAATACACGCGCGTCTCCCACCCGAAGCCTGTACTGACTCCCATGGGCTGAGAGAAACCTAGGAGCACTTCTTGGGGAGCTCGGCTTTCCGGTCCGGGTTGGCTCTAGGACCCGCGCGGACTCCCTCCCCGAGGGGGCGGGGCGGGCCACGGGCGCATGCGCACCGCCTCTGTCGCCGGCGGGCGCTCGGCGCGGAGTAGAATGAAGTGAAACAAAACAAGCCCAGCCTTTGTATCCTCTTAAAGGGGCCGCGCGCTTTCCTCCCGGCCCCGCCCCCGCCCGCGCAGCCCTGGGCTCCCGGCGGGAGCGCGCGGACTCGGCTACCCCCGGGAGCAGCCCGCGGCGAACGCTCAGCGGGCGGAAGGCAGGGAAGGCGCCTGGTTCCTCCGAGGCGAGGAAGAAAGGAAGAGAGGTGAAAACTACGCGGCGCGGCGCGAGTGGACTCTGGTCCGGGCCAACGCGGCTGGCGCCGGGACGCGGACCCAGGCTGCGGAACGCAAACAAAGCTCGCAGGGACGCCTGGAAAGTTTGTTCCGCGATGGCTTGAGCGCGCGGAGAGGCTGCCGCTCGGCGCTGGGCGATGCTCCTGCCGTGAGCCGCGGCAGCGGAGCCGGGCACCTGACTCTCCTTGGCTTCCTTTTGATTTGATTTACTTCTTTTTCGTGGAGGCGGTGGAAGTCGTCATGTCGAAAGTGATCCAGAAGAAGAACCACTGGACGAGCAGGGTGCGCGAGTGCACCGTGAGGCGCGGACCGCGGGGCGAACTGGGGCTGAACGTGCTAGGGGGCGCGGAGCACGGCGAGTTCGTGTACCTCGGGGCGGCCGCGGCAGTGGGGCTCCCGGGCGGGGGCGCGGGCCCGGCGCTGGGCGAGGGCGAGCTGCTGCTGGAGGTGCAGGGCGTCCGCGTGTCTGGCTTGCCCCGCTACGACGTGCTGGGCTTCATCGAGAGCTGTACCGAGGCCGTCACCTTCAAAGCCGTCCGACAAGGTAAGAGCAGGACACCCGGAGAACGGCGCCCCCCCTCCCGAGCCCTGCTTTCCTGAGCGGTGCGCGGGAGAGAAGTTGAGGCCGCGGATGGAGGATCGGGCAGAAGAGTTGCGAGGTGTGGACGGCCTGCCCACCTGCGCTTGCCGGGGGCTGCGTGTGCGTGGGGAAGCTGGAGTGGCGTCCCGGGTCGGAACTGCGAATTTGGTGTCTCAGCCTCTAGTGCCGCGCGGCCTGGCCCATATTTGCAGGAGAGCTGAGGAACCGAGGCAGGACAGGTGGACGCCCTTTGCGTCCCGGGGGCACGCAGCCCTGGTGCTGCTGACCGATGTTCGCCGCCACTTAGTTTCCAGACCCCAGGAGTGGGTGCCTAAGGCGAGGGTGCTGTTGACTCGCTTCTATCCGAAAACTGGCTGTACCCTGCGACCCCTGCAGGTGGCCGGCCTAGGACCTTCTGAAGACTCTGGAGCCTATGGGCTGGAGAGCTCACCGGGCAGCTGGGTGACGCGCGTGTCTCCTCCTTGCCCAGATGCTTCGGGGAAAGGTTTGCGCTCAGGGCGGGAGTCGAGGCCAAGTTTACTCTGCCACCTTCGTCACCTCTGTTGATAAAATAGCTGCTACATATTATCAGCTTATTCTGTGCTAGGCTCTTTGTAAAGTCTTATTTGCAGTATTTCTTTCTCATTCACAATTCTAACTTGGAATGGTTTTTACAAATCTCATATTACAAATAAGGAAACGCCGGCTGACATTAAGTGACTTCCCCAAGGTCACACAACTACCAAGTGTTTAAGTCCTTGCTCCATCCTTAGGGAATGGAGGGAGAGGCTGATTTTTTTCTTGAGAAAGGGAAGCATATTTCTCCTTCAGAAATCTGCAGAAAACGAATGGCTTCTAAACTGGTGTGTTTGCTGGCCGCTGGTGTTGGCGATCTTTTTGGTATATGCAAGGTCTGTCTCTTCTGACGACCAGAGAATATGCTCTTTTAAAGAGATTTCTTGTGCAGTCAGGCACTGTGACACGGGTTCTCTTGGGCATAAGCACCAAAGTTAAAGAAGATGAAAAGTTTCCATATGTCTCCATAAGGGCGGGCAACAGCTGAGTAAATGTGTTCAAAAAGCTGGTCCTCTGTTAAAAAACAGGCGTCTTCCAGAAGAAATGGAGAAGGAGATAGGGGTGGCCTGGCTTTTTGGGAACTGAGGGTCTGATCCTCTGCAAATGGAAAGCTCTCTCATTTGTGTAGTTATCCTTCATTTGAACATTTCTCCCAGAAGTCCCCCACCGTTTTGCCAGGACGAACAGATGCTTCCTTCTCTGTGCTCCTTTATTGAGTGTCTTGCAGATTTTTACTTTGGACCCCAAGTTAGGAACTCATTTTTATACAGGAGCTCTGTGAAGGGAGAGACTGTTCCTCATTTGTTGCACAGCTTTCCTGGCTTTGCCTTGCAGGCTGTGTCCTTACCTGTAAACTGGCTTGTGGGTGTTACATAAGCAAATATGGGGACCGTGCTCAAGCAGTTGCTGGTACAGAATAAGTACTCAGTAAAGATTAGCTATTATTGTGATGTTTGAGTTCAGTCTGAGAAGTTATTTGTTTATCCAGGAACATGGATTATAAATTTAATGCATTGGCTGGGTGATTATGAGTTGATAAAGCTCCAGAGAAAATACTGTGTCAAGCAGTTGATAAAGGAGCAGCTGCATATCTCAGTTCAGGGCCCCTTGAAGTAAAGACAGGAAGATCAGGCAAGGGTACCTGCCCATCCAGTGGGGCCTCTCGTGGTATCTAAAGGGTTCTTACTTAGGTTTGTTTCAGTGTGTACCATGCTGCCTGTGGCTTAGTGTGGTCCCTGAGCTACCTTCTGCAGGGGATTTAGGAGAGTTTGGTGAGCTACTCAGGAAGGTGTGAAGGCAGCCATGTCTACAACTGTTCATTCCTTCACCCAGGACTATTCTTTGTTCATAGCAGGGGTATGTGTATACGTGCTTGTGAATCTATCTGTAATGGGATAGAAAAAAAGACGTTGATTGAAAAACTGAGATGGCCTGAAAACCGCTACAGTGTGAAAGCTATTTCACGTAATAATTATATGGGGACAGTTAGCTTGTCTGCCATCTTCTTAACAGTGGCTGTAGAAACTATTTCATCAATCTTCTGTTCTCTTTTACATTGAAATTATGTTTAAAATTAGATGACAGAATTGCGTCTTTCTCTGTCTTTGTTACTGTGCTTAATCATGTTACACAGGCTTATACTTGGCATGTAGTAAAGAACTTTGCTTTGTGTTGTTAGCTCCTCTAGTTAGCTCCTGATAGGGACAAGGGCCACTTTGAGTACTTTCTGTATGAAAATGTTGTTGTCTTCTTATGGGGGAAGATTTTGCTCTATTTCATGGTAGTTCTCTGGAAGGATGAATGGACCAAAATAGTCTAGTAACAAATGGGATTATGTAAGGTGGAACTGAACTAGAAAGAATCAGTGTGAATGGACCTACTGCATTAGGGTTGGTTCATTTTAACTGGAGAGGACAGGTCTTTGTCACAAAATGCCTAAAAAACTATACTGTATATATTTGTGTGTTCTTCCTTTTATATATATTATTATATATACATGTTATGGTATCATTTACCTACAGTAAGATGCATAGATCTTTTTAAAAATGAGTTTTAAAAAATTTAACTGATGTATAAAATGTAACAATTATACATATTAATGGGTACTGTGTAATGTTTTATTCATGTATATATTATGCAGTATTTAACTCATGTTTGCACAGATCTTAAGTATCTACTTTGATGAATGTTTACAAATGTATATGCTGATGTTATCATACAAGTCAACATACAGAATATTTCCATTATTCTAAAAATTTCCCTCATGTCTTTTTCCAGTTAAGTCCCCCTCTTCAAAAGGCTATTTGATTTCTTTTACTGAACAATTGACTGTTCTTGAACTTTGTAAGAGTGAAATTATGCAGTATGTACTGTTTACATCTGGTTGTTTACATGCAACAAAACAGTTTGGAGATTTCATGTTACATATCATTCTTGGTTCTTTCTTATTGCTGAGTAGTTTTCTGTTATACACGTGCATTAATTTATCCTTTTGCTTGATCTGATGGAGATTGGACTACTTACTATATTTGATTATTATGAATAAAGCGCCTATAAATGCTCTGTTGATTTATATCTTTGCCAATCTTTGATCTTGTCTATCTTTTGAAGTTTGACTATTCTAATGTTTATAGGAAAAAATATAGTTAGGGACATTTTAATATAGAATGTACCTTATATTTATAGCTTAGACTATGTCATGTCTATATGTGGTTATCATGTATAGAGCCCTGGATTCAATCCCCAGCCCTAAAATAAGAAAAAATTGCCAGGTGCCTGAACAAGCTTAGTGCCTTATGAGCATTCTTTTTCTTCGGTTCTCTCAACTAGACTTGGATGTTAGAGGATGCGGTTTAGAGAGTTTGGGTAAGGTTTCCAAAGGTCTTCGCAGAAGTGGCAGACCAAAGTGGAACTCAGCAGACTGGTTCCAAAACTCTACTTGATGTTCCTGGGAACTTGAATCTGAAAGTTGAGTCTTCAGATCACTGCTTTTAGCCTTACATTGGGCCTTATTAGAAATACAGAATTTTGAGCTTCCCTCAGCAATACTGATTGAAAAACTGTGCGGGCGGAATCTGTGAGGTGTTTTAACAAGCCCTTAGGTGTTACTTGTGCTTGCTTAGTTTCTTGTAAACCACTGCCCTAGGGTATAGCCTAAATTGAGAAGATGGCATTGAATGGTGCAGGTACCCAGAGTTCCAAAACTAGCTCTGCCAGCTACTGCTGTCAGCTCTGACAAGTTGCCCTTTGTGGGTCTGAATTTCTTCATACTAAAAATAAATGGGTGTGCCTCTTTTCAGGTCCTTTGCACTTGTGAAATACTCCATTTCTATGAATATTCCAAATGCCAAAGGTTTAAAACAGTGTGATTGAAGTTTCCCAAATGGGTAGATTATAGGTCATACTTTCATATATTTGCAGGTGAATTTTGTGGTTTTTCAGATTACTCAGAAACCAAAATTGTCTCTGTACCCTTTTAAAGCCAGAATGGAGATAGTAATAAGACTCAGTTTAAAAACCAAAACACTGCCACCACACCCTTCTTCCTTCAGGGAGGGACTTGTGACTGTGTTCAGTTGAATATAGTTTTTTTTTTTAAATTTTGAGGCTATGTGTTTGTTTTGATAAGTTGGAATATATGACAACAGCTCTGTAACAAAATAATCATATTATTGTGTTCGCCCCCATTTTAAATACAGTGTCTTGTTCGTCTTGGTTTCTTCATTCACATGACTGGCTGCACTTCTTCCTTTTGCCCCTAGAGAGTCACAAGATGGGCTCCTTTCATTCGTGTGTTCGTTGCTCTAGTGGCCTCCTGCTGTCTTCCTCCCCTCCTCCTATGTCTTTGAGGGTCTCTGATGACAGGGAGACCCTGGTTTGTAGCAAACCTGCAGTTGGGAAGACTGCATGTAACTGATGTAATTGATTTTCCTACACTATCTTGAGCCGTTGCTGGCATACTACTGACCACATATTGGGTAGCTCTGAGTTCAGACCATGCCTTACTGTGCTTTGTGTCTTCATAGCCTCTTCTCAGTCTCATGTGATGTTCTTTTATTTCTTCATTATCAGTCCATCTGCCCCTTTACTAGAGTGTAAGTTCCATGAAAACAAGAAGCTTATCTCTGGTTCCTCCTCTTTTTTCCAGTGCTTAAAACAGCACAGAGCAGATAATAGGTGCTCACTAAAATTTGGTGAATGTATGAGTGAACTTTCTGTTGTTTCTGCTTATTCAGATGATAAGCGCAGCGAGGCCATATGCAACATGTTTTCTCATTTTCTCCCTGTTCAGTTTTTCTTTTCCCTACAATCTTAATGCTTTTTATTTTCCCATCAGCAGCTCTTCCAGTTAGTTGACTTCCTGTGTCTGTTAATTTATGTTGACCTGTGAATGACCAACAAGGCTTAAGGCATTGTATTGGACTATTTCTGCCTGTTGACTGTAACTCAAGTTTAACAACTGTCTCTAAGTTTGAGGTTTTAGGTGTTCAGCCAGCAGGGTGATGAGGCCTTTTCTGCTCTGTGTTCTCATGGGACCTGTTCAGTGTTGACATTGCCATGAAGGACACTTTACCTTTGTTTTTTTGCAGCCTTGTCCCTGTGTATGGTTCTTTTTTTGGCAAACAGCAAATTGTATCTTTGCTGCAGGAAACAGTCAGATTTTGGTTCTTTTTATTTTAAATTGTACTTTGGGATTACATGTCTTTTTTAAATTTAAACTTTCAAAAACCTGTTTTTATTCTTGCTGCCAAAAGACCACTCTCAGAGGGATATTTTTAGTTTACACTGGGGAGTTCTCCATGGTTTTTATTAAAAAAAAAAAAAAATGAAAAGGCACGCTACCCAATTTGCCCATTGTTTCCAGAGACCACCCTTTGCCATTGGCTGTGCTATGTAGAAATAGGTTAACTTGACCTTGGGAGGCAGGGGCATGCAGTTGGCTTGGTGCATTTGTTGGCTTTTGTTACCCAGCTACTTTTGGATGGCAGAATTGATGATATTCACCAAGGAGAATTGAGTGGTTTGTAAGAGGAAACATTCTGACATCTTCATACCACAGGGGTTTATGTGGAGGATGTTGGTTTATAAACAGTACTTATTTTGTTACATAACACTGCTCTGTGATGTTAGTGGTCCTTTTCTTAAGTTAGTATATATGTGTAACAGGATATACTGGTTTTTGTATACGCTGAGAATAAAGGCTGTCAAATTTGTTAAGGACTGACATTCATGTCCTAAAAAGTAGGTTACTGCATTGCTACCTTATGCAGCTCATACGTGAGATCTGCAACCTTGGAAAAACCCTAGTAAATATTGGAGTTTTGCCATCCTGCACCCCTATGGATGTCCAAATCCACATAGAATTTCTTATGAATTTGTTTCATTATTTCTGCAGATGAAGCTCTGAATGCCAAGGATGGGCCTAACATACTGACTTTTGATTTATAATAAAGTGTCTTATGGAAGGTCCAGTGTCTTCTGGATGTCAGTTTTTCTGAAGGCAAAATTAGAAAATGCAGGGTCGGGGGTATACCTCAGCAGCATGGTGCCTGTCTGGCAAGTATGAGGTCCTGAGTTTGATTCCTGGTTATCCCCCCGATACTTTATGATTAAATGGTAGTCTTCTTTTTTATAGTTTATTAATTAAATAATAGAATAATCCATTTCTGTAGTCCCTTTCTCAGGGTGAGAGCCTGGGTTCTGAAAGCTCATATGATCTGGTTCTAAATATTGCTTCTTCCTCCCCAACTATGGTCTTTCATCCTCACCTCAACATCTTCAGGAAAGGCTGCTCCCTTGGGAACTCCAAGCCTTTGTCTGGTGTCCCCGGTCAGAGAGACCTCCTCTGACCACATTTTAAACTGTAACTCCACTGCTATTAGTCATTCTCTATTCCCCTTGTCTGCTTTGTAGTTTATTGATCACTTCAAAAAAAGTTATTTCTCTGTAGAGTCTTAAGTTCCAAGAAGGCAGAGAAGTTGTCTTCGTCTCCCTTCCTGTGTATCCCCAGGATCCAGAACAGAGCCTGGTTGAATGTCCACTCTCAAACTTAGAACTTGAATACATTCCTCCTGAGTGCAGTCGCCTCTCAATACTATGATACATGAAAGTCTGAAAATGTAGCTGATTCATGATGATCCCATTAAATTGGTTAAGAGTTTAACATTTATAGTTTGTGGCTGGAGCCAAGTTGTGTTTAGCTGATTGATTCAAATATTCTTCAAGGCAGTGAGCGTTGCTGGCCTATTTTGATTAGTCTTAATATTGTGTGGGTTTGTGAGACCAGATTTGGACCCATGGTCTGTCAGGGAGAGGAGAACAGAATGCGTTAGAGTCTACTTGGGGTCAAAGATAAAGTTGCATTTAGCTTCATTTCCAGTTTTAATTTTCTGCATGAAAGGGGTCCTAGACTTCAAAAATAATTGAACACTGATTTCAGGTGTCAGGAGGATTTGGGAAATGGCAGTAACACAGGTCAGCAGGTAGTGAAAAAGGAGGTCTAAACAGCAGACTTGAGGTGACTGCCAAGGGGTCTGTTGACCTAGGGATAGAGCTGTACACAGCATCCCTTACTTAGCCAAGTTCTTGACCCCTATTCAGTCCTGTTTGCTGTCCATGTCTGAAGTTGAATCCTTAGAAGCAGAACTGAGACCAGGTTTTGAATGCTAGTGGCTTACTTGGGATGAGGTCCCAGGAGGCAGCAGTAGAGACAGGTAGGCAGGGAGACCAAAAGAGGAGTCTTAATGAGAAGGTCACTATGGTGGGGACCCCTCTTGTGGTTTGAGGGGGCCACTCTGAAGATACCAGGGAGCTCTGCAAACGCTTTCACCTCCCTGTGGCCGGTGAGAGGTTCTCCTGACTGGCTGTGTGTGTGAGTTTTTTCAGACCATTTCCAGTGACAGGAGAAAGAGTTACATAAAACAGTTGCGTTCTCACGGCCAAGGTATTAAGCCCACTATTATTGTGGGCATGTATGTGTGTTTTTAATAGACAGTGATTATGTTTTCCACAATAAGGCTTATATTTCAGTCTGTTAGGAGACGAGACTTGAGATTCTGTTTATGGACAGGGGCATAGTGGTCCAATTAAAAGGCTATTTAATGTCCTGATTATAAGCCACATTTCAAGAATTATTGCTGTATATAGTATTAGCATGACTGTCCTGATGTTCATAAAATAATCCACAAATAGGAGTATAGTAACATGTTCTAGATTCAAATTTTGGCCCCAGGCTAGCTGCATAGAAGGCAGGCTTTGAGACTGACAAGCTGGGTGACTTAGGGTAAGATATATCACATCTGGAGTTAGAGTTAGCCCTCTGAAAAATGGAGGTGATAATGATACCTACTTTCTAGGATTGGCAGAGGAATAAAACCCTTGAGGAGGTTTCAGTAAATACCATGTACGCAAGACCTGGTGCATAGTAAGTGCTGGGTAAATGCTGACCTTATTGTTTGAATGTTTCCCGTTTGAAAGCATGGGGAGGTGCAGGGAGAGATGGAGCTTGTGGTACACAGCTCTTTGGGGAGAGCTTTTCAAGTTTAGAAAAAACCTCATTTTCCTGCACGATTCAGATACTGTCTTTTTTAAAGACTCAGAAGGAAATGGACCAGGCAGGTAGGAAGCCTGTAGATTCCTCGTGTGTTGATGGAGATCTGAGCCCACATTGTCAAGGGTGACAGCTTGATTCTAATAATTGTCTTCAAGTCCAGGGTGATGGTAAAGGATGGGAGGCAACCAGTACCAGCATTGATGAGCTTTGAAATTGTGACAGTGAGGCTCTCTGATTGTGTCTGGGTTTCTACACCAAAAATGTCTAGGATGGCAGTGAGGCTTAGTGGTTGTAAGGGTTTGGAGTAGGCCTGGGTTCAAATCCAGGCTCTGCCTCTTCTCAGCTAAAGAGACCACAGGCAGGTTAACCTGCAGAGTATTAATTCTGCCAGTCTGCCAGTCAAAGAGGAGATTAATAAGTTACCTTATGGAGGTGGTTATGAGGCTAAAGTGCAATAATGTATGTAAAGGACTCAGTAAGCCACTTGGTTCATGAACAGTGCTAATTGAAATATGCAAGCAGTAGCAATTGTGATTGTTTTTATTTGAGAAATGGAGATACATCAGTCAGTTTGCTAAAAGTGTGGTTCTAAACTAGGGCAGTTTTGCCTACCCCACGGGACTTTTGGCAATCTCTAGAGACATTTTTGGTCATCACAGTTGAATTTTTATTTTTATTTATTTATTTATTTTTTTGCGGCACCAGGGATTGAGCTCACAACCTCATGCCTGCCAGACAGGCGCTTAAGCCATTGAGCCAAACTCCCAGCCCTTGGTCATCACAGTTAAACATGAGGTACTACTTGAATCTAGTGCATAGAGGTCAGGGAGGCTGCTAAGTATCCTATAATGTATAAGTCAGCCCTCACAGCAAAGGATTGATTATCAAGTACAAAATATCAGTAGGGCTGAGTTTGAGAAATTCTGCTCCAAGGCATAGCTTCATAGTTGACTGCCAATCTGAACTAGGGGTGGTACCTTAATAATTATAACTATAGATCTAGACTAAAGAAAGGTTTCCCTGGTAGATGATCTTATTCTCATTTCAACCATGAGAAAATTAGCTTCAGAGGTCAAATTATTCACCTAAACTATGGACACAGAAGAAATTGAAACCCACACCCATTTGGTTCCAAAATTCTTATGTTGGGTTTTCATAATAACAGGTGTCTTGCTTACATGGTGTGGAGTACCCACATGCTTATACAATGGGGGTCAGTGTGAAAGCACCCTTTTTAGTTAGGACTGATTGCTGCCAGAGCCAGTGTGACATGCCTAGTAACTGCGGTGAAGACACTCCTAGAAATAAAAAGTGGATTTCCAGTGTCTACCAATGAGAAAACATAAAACCCTACATGTACATTCAAGCCATTTAGATTTGGTACCTTCTTCTGCTCTTGGTTATCTTTTTCACCAACACATGGAATCTTTACTCTTTAGTGCTTTCTGTATTTTGCATTCCCATGATTATTTCAAGGGTCCCAGTAGTGCCTTGTAGTTGTAGATTTGCCTGGCTGTTTTCTGGCCTGGATTATGTGTTTCTTGAAGACAGTATCCCTGTGTTATGTTTTCTGTGAACTCTGCACTAGGTTGGTGTTCTGGAAATAGCTGTTCAGTTGAATTTTTTGGAAGGTAACAAGTAGGCATAATTTTTACATTGAAAAATTTCTTGGCTAAGATCTGTTGACTAGAAAAATCCCTGTTTTATTTTTAAGGCATATTAGATACACTTAGCCATATGTCTGACTTTTCTGTAATGACTTAAAATGGTTGTCTGCCAGTTGTTGTAGCATTTTGGACTGCAGAGAAAATATTGAATTAATTGTGTTGAAGGTCTTAGTAGGCCTTTATTCTGGCCAGATGGGTGCAGAGGTTGCTTATGTAACACAGCCATATGAGGTGCCACTTTGGCCTGATTTAAATAGAGTTAGTGCCTTACCACCTGAATTCTTGGAGAAGCCTTGAAATTTATATCTTGCAGTGAGAGTATGTTCATTTCCTCCTCCAACTATCAGCCTATTTAAGTCTGTGTGACTTGCTTAAGAATTCAGAGCTCCAAAAGGAAAGAGCAACTGGGATAGGGGAAAGGAGAACAGAAGAAAGAGAAAAGAAAAAGAATACATACATATACATGCACAAGATAGCTAAGATAATTATACTACTAATTTCTTTTAGTTCATTGAAAAGAACAATTTGTGCTTATATTGTTTGATCAACTTTGTATATCTGTATTTTGTAACCTGAGCAACTACTTTGATGATAACAATTTACAATATATTAACCATTGTTAATCTCTTATCTTGTTTTGAAATTCTGTATCATCGTTTTTATTCTTTTTTCTTTAAAAAATAATTCAGAGCTCAAGATCTAGTTGTTAAAAAATAAATTTCTTTGGTGTTGGAGCTTGTGTATTTTCTTTTATCAAAAGCATATGTCTCTAGATTTTGGTTTCTAACTTTTTAAAAATTTGTAGTACTGTGACCTTGTATCACAATCACTATCAATCACTATCTGTAGTTGGTTCACTTCTGTAACTTTTTTTTTTTTTTAGTGAGATATATATTTTTTCCTACCTTTAAACAATATGTAGAATACAGAAAGATGTTAATGTGGAAAGAAAATGTGTGCACATTGCTTATAACTCCACCCCAGATAAATATATGTGTTATCACTGTATATTAATTCATCCACCCATTCATCCATACATATGCCTGGCATGTATTTGTAGTTTGGGGGCGGCATCTTTTTCTTACGAAAATGGGATTGTGGAGTACATGCTGTGTTGGTGGGGTTTTCCTTTGTGCCTGATGATGTGTCATGAGCTATGCTTTTTTTTTTTTGTACTATTCATACGTCAACTTTGCCAATTCAAGTGGTTGTAGATTTGCTTTTTGATTGTTCTATAATATGTTAGACCATGTTTTAAAGATGTGCATTTAGGTTTTTAGTTGTTTTCTAGTTTATAGAATATTTTGATGAATATTCTCCTACATGCATTTCAGTAAACATCTTCAGATATTTTCTTTGAGTATATGATTAGAAGAAAAGCTGTTGGTTTGTATGACATTTTGTCTTTTTAAGAGTTTTAATATTTCCTGTTTTGTGACCCTCCAGAGAATATATTAATTTAAAGCTCTGCTGCATGTCAGTGAGAATCCTGTAGGTCTTCAGTTACATGACCTGTACAGATACTACTGAAATATTTTATTGCTAGGAGTAATGATGAACTCAAATACCGAGTAGGGATTTTCAAGGATATTGGCGTGGTGCGACTGGGGTAAATTTAGGAAGGGCTAATCTTGTTTAAGGGAAAGAGTTATTCTGTTATAAGCCTGTTGCTGCTATATAATAATATTGGTCCAGTGTTTCCAGCTTTTTCAGGTTTTCAAGAGAACTCAGAAGCTTGGATTTTTTTTTTAATTAATGTTTGTCAGTTTTAAAGTGTCTCAAAATTCTTTCAAACACTTGGGTGAGCCAAACAGAACACATCTGGGAGCCATATTTGGTCCTCAGGCAACAAGTTTGAAAACTCTCACTTGTGCATTTTATCTCTCCCACTGGTATCTCTCACATTTCATCTCTTTCTTGTGTCTGTATTCTCAGGGCCCAGAATAATGACCAACTTACAAAAAGGGCCAAAAAATGTGTGTTGCAATGAATAATACATTCTGGAAACAGTTCAGTTTCGCACTAAAACTAGTCTGAATAGGTTCATTGAGGCCCAGCTGGTGACAGCTCTTCAATTCTAGTTGTGAAGAGCTGGGAAGAGAGTGTATTTTGACAGCTGATCATAGTTTTTGGGGGTATTTTGTCTCAGGGCTTCGGTCTGCTGAGACCTGATGTGGGTGCAAAATCACATCTTCAGACTAATACTTGTATGGATATGAATTCCCAGTTGAGGAATAGATTCTATTTTTTGCTTAGAGGTGAATTCACTACAAAATGTATGACTTTACAAATAACGGAATGAATGAACTTTATGCTTGCCACTTAGGATTTTAAGTATGACAGGCAGGTTCTTAGTAATACAACTTGCTTGGACTTTTGCCAGTCAATCAGGACTCTGGCCCTCCCTCACTAAGTGTTTGCTATCAGAATGTGATTAACTTCAGAGACCAGTGGGTTATCTGTTCTTCAGTGCCACAGTAACATGGTGGAATTGTGGTTTTTGAAAATCATTGTAGCCTTTGTTGCTTTCCTGCCTGCATAATGGATTGTTCTGCATTGCGTAATTCATATTGGGCATCAGGTTTGCTGCATGCGACTGAAGAATGGGACTTATGGTATTTAGATTAAAAATTTAATTAATGCAGTTTTTCTGTCTAGGAGTCAAAGAAGGGTCTCTGCAAGATCAAAGCTATAAAATTAGCAGCAAAAGCTCTTTGAGAAGTTTAGATTTTGCTAGGTTTGGATTTGATTTCTGTATTCTCTTTTTCTTGTCCATTTCTTCCCTCTATACCCCTTTCAGAATGGAACATTCCAGTCTAGGAATTCAGTTTTTGATAAAGTAGTCTACTTGTAATCCAGAATTTCACGTGTGACACAGAACTGGGCTTTTCAAGTGTAGATTACTGTAGGGGCTAATCAGCTTCTTTCATTATGGTACCCACATTTGAGGTATCCAGGACTTCCCTTACCAAATCCCAGCTTTACATGAAACCTGACAGGCTCATGGAAACAGTGTAGCTCACAAACCTTACATTCCATGATGCTTCAGGTTGGACCATCCTTGGTAAAATTTCTGTGCTTTAGTCTTCGTTAAAGAGAAGAATCTAGGTTTACCAAAGAGTAAACCTACAGTTAAGCACCCACACAGTGTAAATGAAAACTGGTCTGTTTCAACTAGGATTAGCACAGCTGCCCAGCAGACTCTGCGCAACCCTGGGAGCATGTGTACTTAACATATGTTCTTGCATGCTCCTGAGATGTTTCTCTTTCTTTCTGTTCTTATTCTTTACTTCCCCCTCCCACCCTTGCTGGTGCTGGGGATCTAACCTAGGGCCTTTTGCATGCTAGGCAAGTACTGTACCACTGAGCTACATACCCAGCTCATGGTCATTTCTTTCATAGCATTGTATTGGCAGTAGGTAATTAGACAGTTGATCTGCATGTCCAAATTGCTGACACATGACCAAAAGCTAGTTAAATTTGAGATTTTGCATTTGAGTTTAGTGAGGCAAAGATAGGGGAAAGTCAGTAATCATTCATTGTAACCGAAGGATGTGGGATGAAATTGTTTCAAACACCATTATCTAGGGATGTGTCCTGGCTTCTGTCCTTTTGAATCTGTGTGCCACATTCTGTGTGCCAAGAAATTTTTCTTTTTGAAGTACAAAGTCTTTTAGAAACACAAAGTGTTATCTCAGTGTTGATATATTATGCATGTATCATGATTTATAAAAGTCAGGGAGATAGGATACCCAGTAAAAGAAACATCCTTTTAGCTGTTGCCTATATGTGTCTCTAACTCTGTGGGAAAATACCACCATAAGGAAGAAAGGCCCTGGCTCTCTTACTCAGTGTGAATCTGTTTCTGTGACATTTTAGCTAAAAATGTAAGCTTAAGCTATTCTCTGTGAAATAAATTATCTCAAAGAAAGATAATTGTGAGCAGAAGCCATTGATAGGAGAAAGACTGATGGTTGTTACATTTGAAAGTTCTTTCGGTGGAAGGAGCCTATCTATTGGGTTTAATAAGACATAGTGAGTCACTCCGTTTTCCTGATGTGTGAATTCCTGGGGAAAAAAGACATTCAGCAAAAGCTTACAGGGATGGGGATTGAGGTGTGGGAGTGGGTTTGTGGGTCTGTGTACCCGTGTACCTGTTTCCAGGCACATCTATTTACCTGATGGCTGCTAACATTGCAGGCACAGCTGCTTGGAGACAGTGATAAGTTTTGGAGGCATTGGCCCAAAATTGGATTTTGGTGAATAGAAAGTACATCAGAATTGCCTGGGGGAGTCTGCCGGGCCTCTGGAGGTGGTGGAATCATTAGTGATTTTGATGCATGTCTTCCTGCCCAGTGTAGTCTTGATATTCCAGCTCCAAAGAATGGCCCACAGAACAGCCTCTGATCAGAATTGCATAGGATGCTTATGGAATGTGAGTACTTTACAAGGCCTCGGATCAGACCTACAGAATCAGAATCCTGAGAGTGGGTCCTTGGTAGCCATGGTGTTCAAAAAAGTTCTAGCAGTAAGAAGTCTAATGTTCAAAGCTTCAGGCTTTAAAATACTGACCTTTTCAATGCAGATACTTCAGGAATGGTGGTAACACTTCCCACTCTGCACTCGAGTGAATGTTGATTGAGAAAAGGGATCAAGAATGGAAAGACAAACTGAGTTATTTGAATACTGGCTCTTTTAAAAGGGGCAAATAGCCGGGCGTGGTGGCGCACGCCTTTAATCCCAGCACTCGGGAGGCTGAGGTAGGCGGAGCGTTGTGAGTTCAAAGCCGGCTTGGGCTACAATGTGAGCGCAAGGCTGGCCTGAGCTACATAGTGTGACCCTGCCTCAAAAAACCAGGGCTGGGAGTTTGGCTCAGTGCCTTAAGCGCCTGCCCTGGCAGGTGCGAGGTTCTGAGTTCAATCCCCGGTACAGAAAAAAAAAAAAAAAAAAAAAAAGGGGGGCAAATACTGGAAAAGTGCTTGTGTGTATGTGGAATGTCATTCTATTGGTTTAGAGTCTAGAAGCAGCCTGGCAATTTGGAGGGAGCTTTTCCATGCTGTCATGCTTGCTTTTCTTTTCTTTTCTTTTCTTTCTTTCTTTCTTTCTTTTTTTTTTTGTACTGGGGATCGAACTCAGGACCTCATGCTTGCTAGGCAGGCACTTATGCCACTGAGCTAATTCCCCAGCTCCATGCTTGCATTTTTAAAATGGAAAGGGTCCTCTTCAAGGAAGACAGTGGGGACTGGCAGCACATACTGCATTGATGGAATATTCTAGACATTGTCCCATATTTAGTCCACTACCTACACATGGCTATTGTGCACTTGAAATGTGGTTAGTGTGGCTGAGAAATTGAAGTTTGAATTTTATTTACATATACTGAATGTAAATCCACATAATCATACTTAGCTAGTGCCTACCATGTTGAACAACAGTACAGAAGGCAGTTCCATTACAAGTGATGAGGACAGTCATAGCCCTTGGTGCCACTTGGAGCTGCTCTAAGATGAGAGTGGAATGACACTTCGGGTTGAGGCTTCTTAACTTTGAAAACCTGAGATAAGTAGTGTTTTACTGTCCCTTAGGCACCCCTTTTTATCAATACATTTATGAAATGATGGTTTTCCTAAAAAAGTTGAGTGTATGGCAGTGTGCCTTTCCAGAAGGCGAAGTGAGAGAGGATCAGACAACAAGTTTTTGTTGTGCAGGCAGGGCTGGACAAGCAGTGACTCTCAAGAGGGTAGGAGATAAGTAACCAGGACCAACAACCTATGCTGTGCTGAATGAGGTGAGAGACTGAGCTTGGTGGCTGATTAAGATCCTGAGCATTCAGAATGGCAGGGGGACAAAGAGGTCACCAGTCCATCAGTGGCTGCTAGAGGCTTTGTAGACACACAGGAACTTAGGCCACTAGGAGCTACAGTCCTGTGTGGCAGTGTAGCTTAGTGGTTACATTGAGCTGCCTTGGTTTCAGTTTCAGCTCTATTTCTTACCAGCTCTGTGACCTTGAGTACTTTACCTAACCTCTCTCTGTCTTAGTTTCCTCATCTACAAAAAGAGATGATAATCTTGCTTGGCTGGAGGCCACATAATTCAGCACTTAAGAGTTTTGAAACCTTGGTCTTTAACTCTCGACTCTGAACATCCTGGTTGGGAGGGTGGAGCTGGTGATGTCAGGTCTAGAGGAAGAGAGCAGCCAGATGCTGTTCCTGGGTGCACAGTCTTGGGGAAAATGGTCTGCCTCTGCGTGTCCCAGTGGTAGTGAGCAGAAGCTACAAATGTGGAAAAGGTTAGAGTCACTGTTTGTCGGGATAGTGGTAGCGTTATATTTTCTTCCTGGCTTGTAAAAGAAAACAGTATGAAATGTACATGTGCAAAAACACACAGTAGTGTCCTAACCTTATCTTTGTTTCATGGTTTTGTGTGTGTATGTGTGTGTCTGTGCATGTGCATGTGTGTGAAGTTCAGCTAGTGATAATTATGAACCCCATCTTAGCAGTTTTATTGTTTGATGACTCTAAAGGATTTCTCCTCTCTTTCTGTGTTTACCCGGAAGTCTGTTTTTAAGCATTCATCTCCACCCTGACTGCCTTTTCCTATCCCCTGTCTGTTGGATGTCACCTATGAGAATGGAAACTTGAGGACATAAGAGCCACATGGGCATCATCCCAGTTTTCAGCCTGTGCTGTCCAAGTGTTTGATCCATCTTCTCCATTTTAGAGATCAAAACACTGAAGCTTGAGAAGGCATTGCTGAATGAGGTCTCCTGGCTAATGAGGGGCAGTGACGGGACTCCTGTAGAGTAGAAACCCTCCATGCCTTTTCCAGAATGTGTGTTAGCCCCTGTGGCGGGTGGCATTTTCCTCCGGACTGCCTGTGCTACTGTATGGGTGGTGGTGGGGACAGCACACACCGTCTTCCCTTCTCACAGGTTGTAGTCCTTGTGTTCTCATTTGAGCAGGAGATGCCCATCCATGCCCCGTATGTCTAGACACAAGTGCCTGCATCTTCCGGTGCCCACGGACACTCACTTCTTGGTACTTCTTGGAAACTGCAAGTTGAAATACATGTAAATGGTTTTTTTTTTTTTTAAAAAGCACTTTTAAGTGTGGAGATCAGTGGCATTAAGAACTTACCTGGTGTGCAGCCGTCAGTCACCACTATCAGTCTCCTGGGTTATTTTCCCCCATGGAAACTTAGTCCCTATCAACAACTCCCCATTCCCCTGTCCGACTAGCCTATGCTACATTTCTGTCTTGATGAATTTGGTGGTCATTGGAACATCGTATCAGTGGAGTCATACAGTATTTGTCATTTTGTAACTGGTACATGTTGTAGCATGTACCATAATGATCTTCTTTTTTCAGGCTGAATAATCCACTGTATGTGCAGATTGCAATTTGCTCATGCACTTGCTGCCATGAACAGTGAGTTGTTTCTATCTTTTTCTGTGTGACTTTAGTCTTCCCCTAAGAAGTAGGAAGAGTAGTCAGATTTCTTCATTACTTGACCTCCTCTTTTCTGCTCCTCTTTCTTTCGTGCTTGGCCTAACTTTCCCAGGCCTCTTAGGTGCACCACTGACCTAATGTTAGTGCTCTGAAGATGGGGATTGCATTGCCAGGGTAGAGGATGACCAGCAGTGTTTCTTATCATTGAGTTGGGACTTAGAGCAGTTTGGATTATCTGGGCTTTGGTTCCACCATCAGCTATGGTCTGGTCACATCACCACAGTCCTGGGTTGGAGGCTATATGTTCGGGAGTTATGAACCAGGATTTGGATCTTGTGTTTCTGAGTTCAAATTTGGTCCCACTGCTTACTTGCTAAGTGATGTTAGGTGTGTGATTTTACTTCTGTGAATTAGCAATAATAATGCATATCTTGTGAGGCTGATGGAATGAAATGGCACAGTGAATCCTTGGCATAGAGCATAGAACAAAAGCAACACTGAATAAACTGGTCATTATTACTAAGTTTGTCACTTTTCCTGCTTTGAATCTGATAACTTTTGATTCTAGTTTTGTGGAGGTGCTGAATTGATTGTATAATTAACTCAAAACACTTCTGTTTAACACTGGGTTTTTATAATCTTTCCTGGCACCACCTCCTGTTAGATTTTATGGAGCTGAATTTGGTGGACCAAATTATATGGAGTAGATTTAATAGAAACACGTTCTAAGTATACTGTTTTTTTGATATTTCTCTTAGATATCTAGATGCCTGAATTTAGTCACCATTCTCTGTAGGAAGCTAGAAATGATTATAGAACAATTAAATGATCCCCAAATCTTTAGTGTTCTAGAATGATTGATGAGAAGATAGAAGGATAGAAAATGCATATGGATGTTTCTGATAAACTTTATGCCAGGGTAGTTGCCTGGCTTGGTCAGGATGTTTTTCACTTCTGTCAATTGTTTTATTATATTTTATTTTATTTTATTTATTTATTTTTGAGGCAGGGTTTCATGGTTCAGGCTGGCCTTGAACTCACTTTGTAGCCCGGGCTGGCTTCTAACTTGCAGCGATCCTCCTGCCTCAGCCTCCCGAGTGCTGGCATTACAGGGTGTGCCACTGTACTTGCTCCTTCTGTTGATTATTGTAGCTGTAAATGCAATCAAAATTCAACCACTTAGACATTCATTGCTTATAAATGTTTTTTACTTTTTTACTTTTTTTTTTTTTTTTTTTTGAGACAAGGTCTCTCTATGTAGCTCAGGCAGGCCTAAAACTTACTATGGTAATTTAGGGTGGCTTTAAACTTGAAATCCTCCTGCCTCCCTTATGCTGACATTACTGGTGTGTGCCACCATGCCCAGTTCACCTATACATTTTAAATATACTTTGTATACTTTTAAATAATCATGTTACATAGTTTTTAATTTTAATCATCCTTAAATGTCACAGTTACAGAGCAGCTGACACTTGCGTAGCCTTTCCTGTGTGCTATGTAGAAATACTCTTAATTAACTCACTTACTTCTTAGTCAAGTTTAAGAATATGGGTATTATAATCACTCCCATTTAACAGAAGAGGGAATTGAGGCTCAGAGGAGTTAAGATATTTTTTACCACTGTTTTAAATTATTTTATTTTAAAAGAAAAAATAAAAATGATACAAAATTTCAAAACAATAGGAGAATAACATTAGTTAATAATTTCATATTATTATCTTAATGGTTAATATATTTCATCATTATTATCTTTTTCATGTCAGTATCTTGCTCAGATTACAAGATACAGACATGAAAAATTGACCAAACAATGTAAGCACAAACCATTCTTTTCAATGAACTAATAGAGATTAGTAGTATAATTATCTTATCTATCGTATATTTTTTCACAATACTTTGTAGTACAATTTCAAGTCAGGGATTGTGATGCCTCCTGCCTTGCCTTTGTTGCCCAGTATTGCCTTTGCTATTCTAGGTCTCTTATGTTTCTAAATGAATTTTAGGAATGTTTTCTCTAGATCTGCGAAGTATGTTAATGGTATTTTGATTGGAATTGCATTTAATCTGTATCACAGTTTTAGGAGTATGGCCATTTTTACTATGTTGGTTCTTCCCAACCAACAGCAAGGGATATCCTTCCATTTTTTGACATCCTTTTCAATCTCATTGTTTAGAGTACTATAGTTCTCAATGTATAGGTCTTTTACATCCTTTGTTAGGTTGATTCCTAAGTATTTCATTTTTTTGGATGCTATTGTGAAAGGTGTTATTTTGGTAATTTCTCTCCCAGTGAGATTGTTGTTTGTGTACATGAATGCTGTTGATTTTTGAGTGTTGACTTGTATCCAGCTACACTGCTGAATTTGCTTATTACCTCTGGTAGTCTTTTGATGGAGTTTTTGGGGTCTTCTATGTATAGTATCATGTCATCTGCAAATAGTGATAATTTAACTTCTTGCTTTCCTATCCTTCCTTTTATTTGTCTCTCTTGTCTAATTGCTCTGGCTAACATTTCCAGAACTATATTGAATAGGAGTGGTGATAGTGGACATCCTTGTCTTGTTCCTGACTTTAGAGTGAAAGCTTTCATTTTCTGTCCATTTAGTATGATCTTGGCTGTTGGTTTGTTATAGATGGCTTTTATCAGATTGAGGTAGAAACTCTCTGTTTCGGTTTTCTGTAGGATTTTTATCATGAACAGGTGTTGGATTTTATCAAAATCTTTTTCTGCATCTATTGAGATGATCGTGTGTGATTTTTGCCTTTGGCTCTGTTGATACGGTGCATTATGTTTATTAATTTGTGTATGTTAAAGCATCCCTGCATTCCTGGGATAAATCCCACTTGATCATGATATACAATTTTCTTGATGATTTCCTGCATTCTCTTTGCTAGTATTTTATTGAGAATTTTTGCATCAATGTCCATTAGGGAGAGTGGCCTGTAATTCTTTTTGGCTGGGTCTTCTTCTGGTTTTGGTATCAGTGTGATACTTGCCTCCAGGAATGAGTTAGGGAGACTTGCTTCCTTATCTATTTCATTAAAGAGTTTGAGAAGTATTAGCATTAAATCTTCTTTAAATTTCTTGTAGAATTCAGCTGTGAATCAATCCATCAGGACCTGGGTTTTTCTTTGTTGGCAAGTTTTTAGTTACATTTTTATTTTTATTTTTATTTATTTATTTATTTATTTATTTATTTTTTTTGTGGCACCAGGGATCAAACTCACAACTTCACACCTGCCAGACAGGCACTTAAGCCACTGAGCCAAACTCCCAGCCCTTAGTTACATTTTTAATTTCAGTAACTGATATTGGGTTATTCAAAATTTTTATATCTTCTTGATTCAACTTTAGTAATTCATGTGTTTCTAGGAATTTGTCCATTTCCTCTGTGTTTTCCAGCCTTTGTGAGTAAAGATTTTCAAAGTATCTATTCATGATCTTCTAAATTTCCACAGGATCTGTAGTAATTTCACCTTTTTCATTCCTTATTGCATGACTTTGAGTCTTTTCTTTCTTTTTCTTGATTAGGTGGCTGGGAGTTTATCAGTTTTGTTTATGTATTCAAAGAACTAACTCTTCATTTCATTAATTCTTTGTATGGTTTTCTTAGTCTCAACTGCATTAATTTCTGCTCTGATCTTTATAGTTTCTTACCTTCTGTGAGCTTTGGGCTTGACTTACTCTTCTTTTTCTAGGAGCTTGAGGTGCAGCATTATTTGTACAGAAATAATAGCAGTGAATTTCCCAAACACAGGAAAAGAATGTGATACACAGGTAAGTGAGGCATAAATGCTTGTTCTGTTTTCCTGATGTGACAGTTCATTGGTATATATTTCCATTTTAGGACCACTTTCTTTGCATCCCACAGTTTTCAGTATGTTGTATCTGCATTTTCATTGAATTGTTGATATTGTTTAATTTCTTCTTTAATTTCCTCGGTAACCCATTGGTTGTTCAAGAGGGTGTTATTTAATTTTCATGTGTTTATGTAGGTTTTGCAGTTTCTTTTCTCATTAATTTCCAATTTCAGTGCACCGTGGTCAGATAATATGCATGGAAATATTTCAGTCCCTTTGCATTTACTTAAACATGTTTTATCAGCTAATATATGGTCTATTTTAGAGAATGTCCCATGTGCAGCTGAGAAGAATGTGTATTCTGATGTTGCTGGGTGGAACACTCTGTAAACATCTAGTAAGTCCATTTGTTCATAGGTTTGATTGAGTTCTGTTATTTCTTTTTCTGACTTTTTGTCTAGTTGAGCTATCTCTTTGTAACAATAGGGTGTTAAGATCCCCTGTTATAATTTTGCTGTTGTTTATTTGGTTTTTCATGTCTATTAGTATTTGTCTTACATAGTTGGGTGCTGCTGTATTTGGTGTATATATGATTGTTATCTCCTCTTGAATTTTTCCCTTAACAACTATGTAGTGACCTTTTTTGTCTCTATTGATCATTTTTGATTTGAAGTTCACATTGTCTGCAAACAGAATAGCTACTCCTGCTTTTTTCTGGGTTCTTGTCACATAGAATATTATTTTCCATCCTTTTGACTTTCAGTCTGAGTTTCCTTTTGAGTCAGATATGTTTCTTGTATACAACATATTCCTGGATCCTGTATACAACATATTCCTGGATCCTGTTTTCTTGATTCATTCTGTTAACCTATTTCTTTTAATTGGTGAATTGAGGTCATTTACATTGATAGGTATAACTGATGTACTGGCTCAACTTTATTCTGTTATTTTCCTATTGTTGATTCCCTGCTTTTCCCCCTTGTTTAATTGCTTGCCCTGCCTGGTGGTTTCTTTCTGTTGTTGTTCTGGGAATTGTGGTCATTTTTGTCTCTCTCTAGTATGTCTTTCAGTATTCTTTCTAGTGTTGGTTTGGTGGACATGAAGTTCTTCAGTTGTTGTTTGTTGTGTTTTATTTCTCCATTAATTTTCAAAGAAAGTTTTGCACAGTACATCAATCGGGGCTGAAAGTTGTTTTCTTTCAGAGCTTGAAATACTTCACTCCAAGCTTGTCTTTGTCTTTAGGGTTTGTGTTGAGAAGTCTGCCTTATTTCTAATGGGCTTTCCTTGATAGGTAAATAGTATCTTTTCTCTAATAGCTTTTAGTATTTTGTTTTTATGCTGAATATCTGGGTTTAGATTTATTTTGCTTATGATATTTGGAGTTCTATATGCCTCACTTACCTGAATATCAAATTCTTTTCCTGTGTTTGGGAAATTTATTGCTATTATTTCTGCAAAGAGTTTTTTTTTTATGTCATTTGTGTTGACTCTTGCATTTTCATTTACACCTATCAGTCTTATGTTGTTTTTCTTTGAACTGTTGAAGCTGTTGAATTGTTATTTCATGATCCTTTGTTATTATTTAAAGTTCTTTCATTTTGTACTCCCTAGCTGTGATCTTGTCTTCAGGGTCTGAAAGTCTATCTTCAGTTTCATTCAAGCAGTTGTGCCAGCTTTCAATGAAATTTTTAATTTCCTGGATATCTCGTTGAATTTATTTCATGCATTCTGTTTCTTTCCTACCTTGTTCATTCATGGTTTCCATCATTTTCCCATGCTTCTGTACTTTTTTTAAATCTATGTCTTCTCCAGCTATGCTAAGCAACTCCTTTATTAAGGTTGTCATTTCTTTCTTTACCTGAGAGATTATTTCTCATCTGATTTCGTCTATAACCTCATGGATTTGTTTCTTTATTTTACTTTCTATCTTTTCAGAAATTTCAGGTGTATGACTTCCGATGTCCTCTATTTTGATGTTTCCTATACTTGTCCTGATGGACTGGGTGTTTGAAATTGCATTTTGCTTTTTTGTTTTGTCATTTTCTCTTCTTGAGGTAATGTTTTGGTCTTTTCAATCCTGCTAGTCTCAACTATCCATTGTGTGTGTCTTAGGGTCTTACTGTGTGGCTGGCATTTGCCCAGTTGCTGGGTCCTACAGTGTAGGGGAGGGGCCAGTCACTTGAATTTCTCCTGAAGGGCTTGTTGAGTGAGTCTTATATTCTTCCTAGGTTGGCTAACCTAGGAGTATTGATGTAAACCAACCCTTATCTCCTATTTTTACTGTGGTTTTAGGCTGTTCCTGGCCACCAAATCTACCTGTTTATAGTGTGTGCCGCAGCCAGGACCCGACTGTGTCACTGGGGGTCTCTTAGGCCCTTTCTGGTTCCTCCAGGTCATAGAAGTCCTCGTTGGCACTTTTACCAACTCACCAAGGGTTCTCTGTATGAAGAAGGGACTCACCCACACTCTTGCCAGCTCACCAAGGTGCTAGAGTTTGGGGGAGGGTTTGCTGAGGCTCTTTTGGACCCACTGATGTCCTGTACTTGAGGGGGAAACTCACTACACTGTCACAGGCCCTCTGTGGTCCTCTGTGTAGGGGGAGGAGTTGCTGAGTCTCCCACCAGCCCGTCAAGGTACTGCAGATGGTGGAAGGAGTCCCTGATGGCCTGTCTGTTGGCTGCTGAGGTCTTTCAGATGGGGGGGAATGGCAGTCCACAAGCCTTTCAGCAGCTGACGTCTTTCAGGTGCAGGGGAAATACAGCCAAGGCTCCCCTCAGCCGCTGAAGTTATCCGTGTGTGGGGGAAGGGCAGTTGATGATCCTGTTGGCTACAGAGGTCTTTCAGGTTCAGGGGAAGGATAGCTAAATCTCCCCTCGGCTGCAGAAGTAGCCCAGGTGTGGGGAAAGGGTGGCTGATGATCCTATAGGCTGCTGAGGTGCAGGGGAGGAGGCAGCTGAGGCTCCCCTCGGCTGCAGAAGTCGTCTGGTTGTGGGGAAGGGTGACTGATGATCCTATTGGCTGCAGAGGTCTTTCAGATGTAGGGGAAGTGCAGCCAAGACCATGCTGATTTTATCACAGTAGCTTTGTAGTATAATTTCAAGTCAGGGGTTGTGTTGCCTCTTGTCTTGCCTTTGTTACTCAGGATTGCCTTTGCTATTTTAGTTCTCTTCAGTTTCCAAATGAATTTTAGAAATGATTTCTTTAGATCTATGAGGTATGCTAGTGCTATTTTAACTGGGCTTGCATTAACAGTTTTGGAAGTATAGCCATTTTCACAGTGTTGGTTCTTCCTATCCAAGAGCAAGGGATATCTTTCCATTTTCTGATCACCTCTTCGATGTCCTGTAATTTTCAGTATATAGATCTTTCACTTCCTTTGTTAGATTGACTCGTAAGTATTTCATTTTTGGATGTTATCATGAAGGGTGTTGTTTCCCTAATTTCTCTCTCAGTGACTGTGGTTTGTGTACTGGAATGCTATTCATTTTTGAATGTTGACTTTGTATCTAGCTACACTGCTGAATTTGCTTATTAAATGTAGTAGTCTTTCGGTGGACTCTTTGAGGTCCTCTATGTAGAGTATCATGTCATCTGTGAATAATGATAATTTAACTTCTTCCTTTCCTGTCCTTATTCCTTTTATTTCTGTTTTTTGTCTAATTGCTCTGGCTAATGTCTCCAGAATTATATTGAATAGGAGTGGTGATAGTGGACATCTTTGTCTTTTCCCTAATTTTGGAGTGAAAGTTTACTTTTTTTGACCATTTAGTATGATGTTGGCTGTTGGTTTGTCAAGATGGTTTTTATCAGATTGAGGTAGAGCCCATCTATTCTGATTTTCTTTAGGGTTTTTACCATGAATGAGTGTTGGACTTTATCAGAAGCTTTTTCTGCATCTATTGAGATGATTGTGTGATTTTTGTTTTTGGCTCTGTTGATATGGTGCATTATGTTTATTAATTTGTGTATGTTGAAGCATCCTTGCATTCATTCTTGGGATAACTTCCAGTTGATCATAATGTATAATCTTCTTGATGATTTCCTGCATTGTTTGCTAGTATTTTATTGAGGATTTTTGCATGTATGTTCTTTAGGGAGATTGGCCTGTAGTCTACTTTCTGGTTGGGTCTTTCTGTGGTTTTGGTATCAGGGTAATACTATCCTTCAGGAATGAGTTAGGAGAAATTCCTTTCTTTTGATTAAGATTTTGAGGATTATTGGCATTTAATCTTTTCTAAATTTCTTGTATAATTCAGGCATGAATCTGCCAGCACCTGGCCTTTTCTTTGTTGATAAGTTTTTAATTATATTTTCAATTTTAGTAACTGATATTGGGTTATTCAGAATTTTCCTATCTTCTTGGTTGAGCTTTGGCAATTCATGCATATCTAGGAATCTGTTCATTTCTTCTGTGTTTTCCATCTTATGTGTGTAAAGATTTTCAAAGTAGGTATTGATGATCTTCTGAGTTTCCATAGGTCCTGTTGTGATTTCACCCTTTTCATTCCTCATTGCATGAATTTGGATTTTTCCTTTTATTTTTTTGATCAGTTTGCCTAGGGTTTATCAATTTTGATTATTATTTCAAAGAACTAACTCTTCGATTCATGAATTCTTTGTATTGTTTTCTTAGTCTCAATTGCATTAATTTCTGCTCTGATCTTTATCATTTCCTCCCTTCTGTGGGTTTTGGGCTTGACTTGCTCTTCTTTTTCTGAAAGCTTCAGGTGTAGCATCAGGTTCTTTATTTGAGCTCGTTCTGTTTTCCTGATGTGAGCTTTCACCGCTATAAATTTCCCTCTTAGGACTGCTTTCACTGCATCCTACAAGTTCCTGTAAATTGTATTTGCATTTTCATTCGATTGTAGATATTGTATAATTTCCTTTTTAATTTCTTCTGTGACCCATTGGTTGTTTACGAGAGTGTTATTTAATTTTCATGTGTTTATGAGGCTTTTGTTGTTTCTTTTGCCATTAATTTTCAATTGCATTGCACTGTGATCAGATAATACGCATGAGGTAATTTCAGTTTTTTTGCATTTACTTAAGCATGTTCTGTGGGTGGTAGTTAATCTGTTTTAGCAAACATCTCATGTGCAACTGAGAAGAATATGTATTCTGATGTTGGGTGGAACACTGTAAGTCTACTAAGTCCATTTGTTCACATGTTTGATTCAGTTCTGTTATTTCTTTGCTGATTTTTTTGTCTAGTTGATTTGTTTCTTTGTGACAATGTCGTATTAATATCCCCTATTATAATAGTGTTATTGGTTATTTAATTTTTCATGTCCTTTAATATTTTTCATATATAATTGGGTGTTCCTGTATTTGATGCATATATATTTATGATTGTTATATCTTCATCTTTACTTTCCCCCCTGACAAGTATTTAGTGACCCTCTTTATCTCTTTTGATCATTTTTGTTTTGAAATTCACATTGTCTGCGAACAGAATAGCTCCCCCTGTTTTTTTCTGAGTTCCTGTTGTATGGAGTATTACTTTCCATGTTTTGACTTTTAGTCTATCAATTTCTTTTTGAGTTAAATGTGTTTCTTATATATACATATTGTTGAATGTTGTTTCTTGATCCATTCTGCCAATCTGTTTCTTTGGATTGGTGAATTGAGGCCATTTACATTGATGGTTATAATTGATATGTATTGGCTTATGTTTGTCATTTTATTTTCTTCTTGTTGGTTTCCTACTTTTTCCCTTTGTTTAATTGCTTGCCCTGTATAGTGGTTGATTGATTTTGTCAACTTGAGAAGGTTAGAAGCTTAACTAAATTGACTTAGGAATTCTACACCCTGGAGCACAGAGGATCTACCCTAAGATGGCTCATTGCCTGGATTGTATAAAAGGGAAATGAGGAAGGACGGGTGGAATTCTTTTCTTTGACAGAGCTCCAGTCTTTGTCTTCAGTTTGGATTCATCTCCTGGCTTCCATTGCAGACTCTTGGCTTCTGCCTTTGATCCTTTAGCTTTCTGGCATAGATTTTTTTGCCTTCTGTCACAGACCCTGCCCCCCTCCCCCCGCCTTTGGATATGGACTTGCACAGGACATTGCAGTGGATGCTAGACCTTGAACTGAATCCTTCAGCTCCAGCATGCAGATACCCTTTGCACCCATCGTCATCCAACTCTGTGACTAATCACTGTAAACCAATCTTGTAATTTCTTATACTTTTGTACATCTTGTGTTGTATCTGACTAGTACACCCTGCCTGGTGGTTTCTTTCTGATGCTGTTTTTGAAATTTTATCTCTATCTACAATATCTTTCAGTACTCTTTGTAGAGTTGGTTTGGTGGTCATGAATTTCTTCAGTTGTTCTTCGTTGTGGAAGTACCTGATTTCTCTGTTAATTTTGAAAGATAATTTTGCAGGGTACATCAGTCTGGGTTGGAAGATGTTTTCTCTCAGGGCTTGCAATACTTCACTCCAAGCTCTTCTTGAATTGAGGCTTTGTGTTGAGAAGTTGACCGTGATTCTAGTGGGCTTTCTTTATAGGTGAACTGTTTCTTTTCTCCAACAGATTTTTTTTTTTTTTTTTTTTTTGCGGAACCGGGGATTGAACTCACAACCTCGTGGCTGCCAGGGCAGGCGCTTAAGGCACTGAGCCAAACTTCCGGCCCTTGTTTTTTTTTGAGGCAGGGTCGCACTATGTAGCTCAGGCCGGCCTTGCACTCGCGTTGTAGCCCAAGCCGGCCTCGAACTCACAACGCTCCACCTACCTCAGCCTCCCGAGTGCTGGGATTAAAGGCGTGCGCCACCACGCCCGGCTCTCCAACAGATTTTAATATTCTGTTTTTGTGCTGAATTTCTGACATTTTGATTATTATATATCTGCGTGTAGACTTATTTTGGCTATGGCTGTTTGTAGTTCTATATGCCTCGCTTTTGTGTGTGTCAGATTGTGTTCTAGTGCCTGGGAAATTTTCTGCTATTACTTTTGCAAGTAGTTTTTTTTCATGACATTTGTGTTAACTCCTGCTTTTTCATTGACATCCACCAGTCTTACATTGTTTTTCTTTGCATTGTCTTGGAGCTGTTGAGTTATTATTTCATGGTCCCTTGTTATTCTTAAGAGATCTTTCTGTTACCACTAGCCACAATCCTGTCTTGAAGGTCTGAAAGTCTATCTTCAGTTTGGTTTGAGCGGTTTTGCCAGATTTCAATGGAGTTTTTAATTTCCTGGATATCTCTTTGGATCTGTTTAATGTATTCTATTTGTTTTCTATAGTGTTCATTCAAGGTTTCTATCATTTTCCTATGCTCCTCTATTTTTTATTTACGTCTTCTTTAGCTATGTTGTGTAATTTCTTCATTATTGTTGTCATTTCTTTTTTCACTTGAGTGATAGTTCTGATCTGATTTCTTCTATAACCTCATGGATTTGTTTTTTTAATTCACTTGCTATCTTTTCAGAAATTTCAGGTGTGTATCTTCCAATTTATTCTTTGTCTGTGTGTTCTGTATTTGTTCCAGTTGGGCTGGAGGTCTGAGATTGCCTTTTACTTTTTTGTCTTGTCACATTTTCTTTTTCTTTTTCTTCTTTTTTTTGGGGACCAGGGATCAAACTTGTGACCTTGTACTTGCTAGGCAGGTGCTTATACCACTGAGCTAAATCCCTGGCCAGTGTCCTGTCATTTTTTATTTCAGAAATTTGTTTTTAAAATTTTGTTTTCTGCGATGATCCTTTTGAGGTTTTGTAGTAGGTAGCTATTTCACTGGTAGAAAGGCCTCTTTAGGAAAAGTCTGTTCTTCAGGGATGTCTTCTGTGTATAGGAGGTTCTTGGTTTGTGTCTGTTCCCAGATCCTACCTTCCAAATTAATCAATAGTGCAATGTTGGCATCTGTTTGGCTCCATCCCCAGTCATTTGGTGTTGGGCTGTGGTGAGGTTATCACCCCAGAGCTTCCCAGTATTGTTATAGAAGTGTGAACAACTGATTGAAACAGATATTACTTTCTAGGTGAAATACTATAATTAGCAATAACAATAGCATCAAGCATAATTTAGAAAAGGACAAACTTTAGTAACCATTGACTTCTACCACTGTTTTTAATGGTAGAGATGGAAAACAAAGGGAGTTCTCAGGGTCCAGGAATGGTATTTGTTCTTATCAGCCTGGGACATGGTCAGTGAAGAAATAGAAGCTTTCTGGGGCTGAGGAACTTTGCTAAATCATTAGAACCAGAGATGTATGCTCAATTATTGTTTTCAAGAGATAGTGTCTTGCTCTGTGACTCAGGCTGGACCCAACCCTTGGACTCAAGCAGTCCTTCTACCTTAGCCACCTCAGGAGTTGAGACCACAAGTATGTGCCACCATGGCTACCTTGTTATAAAAATGATCCAATTATTAATTTATCAGTTAGTTGTATGCCTCATTATGTCTTTCAGGAAGTTAGGACAGGCCATGGAAATGGTCTGAGAAGTCAGCATGGCTGTCCGTTATACTTACGTTTTCTAAGTGATTCAAGATCTCTTATTTTATAATGCTTGTGCCTCAGTTTCTTCATATGTAAAGGACATAATAAATGTGAGGACTGCAGAAATTCAGTGAACAGTTATTGGTTATGTATCTACTGAGCACAAACAACTGTCATGAGAGCATCATTTCTCTACACTTAAGTGTTTTCCAGGGTCCTGTGGACTGAGGATTTGCAGTCATCCACTGTGGGGCTAGAAGTTCCTGACATAGTGTCATGGGCAGGGATCACCTTTGAGTTATTTGAAAAACAGTCACAGTGCCCAACTGTGTTTGCTGTCTTTGGTTTAGTGAGGAGGCTGCCTGAGAGCTGTGTGAATATGCACTTGGACCTGAAGGTTGCAGGGTGAGGTCAGCTCTGGAGTCCATTGACCACCACAGGTCTTGATGGGCATTCCCTGAAGACATGGTGTTCTTCCCCTGCTCTCTATGCTCATTTACTTTGTTTTACTGTTGCTGTCTTTTGATGCTGAGGGTAGAACTCAGGGTTTTGTGTATGTAAAGCATGTACTGTACAAGTGAGCGGTATGCCCAGTGTCTTCATTTATGTTTAAATAAGATGTATTTTATCAGTAGAGAGTAGATCTAGTGGTAGCATTTAAGACATATGGATGGCTGAGGACTGTGTTTTTCCCCCAGAAATTCCAGGCCTTGCAGATATAGAAGCATCTGTATGTGAGAGTTTGTGGGTAGAGCTAGGAACTGGCCACTCTGTGCAATGTGATATTTGATGCAGTGTGGGGTACTAAGGGTCTAGGCTCTTTAGTTAGGCAGTTCTAAATCTGAATTCCCTAGTACTCTGGATTTGGGTAATATTTATAAACTTTGTAATTGTAAAGCTTTTTTTTTTATTAGGGAGTGTCCACCTTGTGGAATTATTTATGAGAAGTCACATAACACATGAAGAATATTCATTAAAGTACCTGTTACATAGTATGCACTCAATAATTATCACCTGCCGTTGACATTATTTTATCTAATAAATAACAGTGATCAATGGTTCTGTTCAACAAAACATTCATTGTGATTTCTACATGCGAAATAATGTGGTAGATTCTGTGAGACTCAAAGTTAAATGATATAACTTCAAGAGATCAGTCTAGCTATTAAGTACAGTGAAATTGTTACCTTTTCTTGCTCTCTTCTTGTATGTTAAATGTTTTCTGTCCGTTTGCTCACCTGATTTTCAAAACAAACCTTGGTGTTATTCTAAAATTCCTAGTTTACAGGTATGAAAGCTAAAGCCCAAGTGTTAGGGTAGGTGATTTGGCCCAAATAAATGGTGAAACTGGGAACTTTCTCTAGGTCTATGTGTATGCATGTAATCACAAGTGTCTTTGTCCCCACTATCTGGAGTTCACTGTGGACTCTGATTTGGGTTTTGGAGTGGGGTAGGGGGAATTAACCATGGTGTGGTGCTTCCCAGGGAGACAAGATAATGTGAAGATTGTTTGCCAACATTTGGGCTTGGGACTGGGTTCACTGAGGAGGTTGTATTTGTCATAAGTAGGATATTTATGGGGACTGGGTGGCACGCTGTTCTGAGTAGAGGGAATAGCAAGTGCAGTGGCCTGAAGGCAGGGTGTACAGAGTCGAGGGAACTTGTGGAGACATAGTAGAACAAGATAGGCTGTTTCCTTTACCAGTTGGGCAGAGTTTCATTAGTCTTGAAATGGTTTGATAAAGCCTTTTTGAAGAGTATGTGGAAATGGACTTAAAAATGATAATATTTTAGCTTTTCCATTACAAGAAATCTTTTTTTCTGGAAATACTCAAACCCATAAAAGATATATGTAGTGCTTTGTTCTCTGTAGCATTGTTTGAAAAGAGAAAAATTTAGGTTGACTTACATGCATTGTGGTTGTTGAAAACTCGTGGCACTTCTCTACATTGGTATATTCTGTAGTTGGTTAAAGTAACATGATGAATCTCTGCTCTGATGGGTAAACAGATGATGCACTAAATGGAAAAGCAAGAGACAACATCTATTGAATAATCCCATTTTTGTGACATACAGCTGACCTAGGTAGTTGTGTTCCTGTGTGCTTTAAAAACAAAGCGGTCTGGAACATGGATCACTTGTTCTTGCTCCCTCTAGGTCAGTGACCACATGTCCTGCTTTGTTTGGGAAAAAAACTGTTTTATACCTGTTGTGTTGGTGTAATTATTAATAGTGCTCTCTGCAGTCTATGGTATCCTGTTTTGGACTGTGTCTTATACAGTTACCAGGCCTTCCTTCCTCTGAGGATTGAAATAGGAGCAAAAGTCATGGGAAACTGACTACTACACATGTGACTTGGCATAGTTTACAGCAAGCATTATTTTAATCAGATATAAAGAGGATTATGCCTCTGCTGCATTATGTAGTGGTTCATTGGTGGGTTACTATTAAATGGTCAGTACTAAGGGAGATGTTACGCTTTTCTTTTTTTTCAAATGTATGAGCATCTAAGTCATCAGTGAAATTAGTGAAAATTTTAATTGAGAGAAGTGTGGAATTTTCATACTAATGTTCTTTTTTCAAAGAACTGGGAAGTTTTACACTTCCTTTTTTCTTTTGACCGCTAGGTTATTGAATTGAAATTTTCTTTTGGAAAAACAACTTTTGAAAAAATGTAAAATTAGGGCTGGGAGTTTGGCTCAGTGCCTTAAGCGCCTGCCCTGGCAGTTCAATCCCCGGTGCCGCAGAAAAAAAAAAAAAAAAAAAAAAAAAAAAAAAAAAATGTAAAATTGTTGGCCTTCCCTGCCTCCAGGTTCCTCAAATATAAATTTAGACACAATGGGAGTCAAAATTTATTAAATGAGCTGTGTGCAACCCATTGACCTAGAGTGGGCTTCTTAGTTGGCTAGATTCCTCTTTTCTTTCCTTCCCAGTAAAATCCCAGCGGAAACGAGTATGAGAGGGAAGTAGCTGCAGTTACAGTAACAGTGATTCAGATTTACCTGGACATCAATAGGCTGCTTTTGATGTAGCAGGCACTGTGACAGTTGACTTCACATCTGTCACCTCTTCAATTCTTTACAAAAACTCTTGATTAGAATTATCAACTTTGTTTCCTGCGTACGAAAACTGAGGCTCTAAAAAGCTGAGTACTTAGCTAGGATACTTTGGATTCAAGTCACAGGCCTTTGGTTTGGAATCTTAATGCTCACGCCACTACAAGAGACTTTCTTAGCCTCAGTTCTCCTGACATTTTGATAGGGATAATTTTTTGTTGTTGGAGCCTGTGCTGGGTGTTATGACATGTTTAGCCACATCCCTGACCTCTGCCTACTGGATACCAGTAACTCCCACCCTCTACTCCCCTTCCCTAGATGTGACAGCAGAAATGTCATTAGCCCTTTCCAAAAGTTCTCTGGAGAGTAGACTAGTTGAAAAGAGCGGTGTTACACCAAAATAGAAGACTGTCATTGAATCCAGATAAATCAAGGGTTAACACTAGGGCAGCAAAGCTGGAGTATGAAACTCTTAAGAGTGTGTGAACTCTACCAGGTCTAATATTCTATTCTGTTCATTTCATTTTTTGTTTGTTTCCTGAGGAACTAGAAAACAGTGACTGTAAATCTTCTTAGTCAATAACAGCTGTGGTAAAAAAGTAGAGCAGGTTGAAAATATTGGGGATTTCTTAGTTTACTAATCTTTCTTGTCCTCTCACTCTTCTGGCCCTAGTCATCAGAATGAGCTATCACCATCAGTGCTCAGATTACCAGTTCCATATGATTCTACTCAAGTTTTTAAACGTGTTGCTTATGGACTCGGTGCAGTTCAGTGGTGGAGTGCTTAGCAGAAGTATAGCCCTGCTTTCCATCCCCAGCATCAAATTAAAAATAATTTAAAAATGCTGCTGGGAATATTCAGTGAAATGCCTCATTGGTATGTGGCCTTCGTGCCAGTGTTTCTCTTAAAGGACTGTACGGGTCAGTTGCCTGGTCAGTGAATGGCACTTTCTGGGAAGTCCCCTTGCAATGTGAATGCAGCTGGGCAGCTGCTTCTCTCCATTTCCACCTCTGCTTTTCTGTAATTAGCTGGTTATTACTGAGCCTTACTATCTTCTATCTGTGTTTCAGTGTGGAACTTTTAATACTGTCTCTTCTCATATGCTTTTTTTTTTTTTTTGCGGCACCGGGGATCGAACTCACAACCTCGCACCTGCCAGGGCAGGTGCTTAAGCCGCTGAGCCAAACTCCCGGCCCTGGTTTTTTGAGGCAAGGTCGCACTGTGTGGCTCAGGCCGGCCTTGCGCTCGCGTTGTAGCCCAATCTGGCCTCGAACTCACAACGCTTCTCCTACCTCAGCCTCCCGAGTGCTGGGATTAAAGGCGTGCGCCACCACGCCCGGCTCATATGCTTTTAAGAAAATCTCAGAATGAATAGTTTGAATTACTCCAGTTGAATTGGATCATCATACAGTTTTTCCTTTTCTCTTTTGATCCTCTGCTAAATAATAATTTCTAATATTATTTGAGTACTTGTTTTATTTATGAGTGTTTGACAGATTAAAGCCTGTATGTATTGTAAAGTTGGATTTGTCAAATTAACTGACTATAGAATTCTTCTATAGCTGTCATTATTTGAATTTGAAGGATACAACTTTTGAAAGCTCACTTTGCTATTTATTCTACTTAAACAAAAGCTGATCATCTTACTTAGACGTTCTAGGGGACATAGGGAGACGCAGAGCTAAGGAAAGAAGAAATGTTAAGCATTCACTGGATGTTATATGCGTTTCTAAATATAAAAAGTTAAGTTTTTTTTTTTTCTCTCCCAGATTTGTGTTTTACCTGGAGAAATGACAAATCAATAATACTGTGAACTGGTCATAGTTCACTCTCCTATTGATCTCTCTCTCTCTCTTTCTCTGTCTCTGTCTCTGTCTCTCTCTGTTTTTCTCTTATGTGGACGTGGTACTGGGGACTGAACCCAAGGTCTTTGCACTGAACTGTACACACCCTGCCATTCTTTATTTTGAGACAGTGTCTTGCTAAGTTGTGACTGGCCTCAAACTTTTGATTCTCCTTCCTCAGCCTCCTGAATACCTGAGATTACAGGTGTGGGCCCCCATGTCTACCTTCACTACAACTTCTTTGTGAAGCCTGTTGTTTGGTTCCCTGAGAAGCAAACTCAGAATTGGAGATTACTACATAGGATGTTTACTGGGAATGCTTTTGAGGTCAATTCCTGGTGGAAGGATTGGGCCAGGTGAGAAGTTGCTTTGTGAGGTGGTCACCAAGGTTTCAGTGGACTCATAGCAAGTTCTCACACTGACATTCTTCCACCCTCAGCTGAGGGCCAGGCTGTCGTACAGTCAGGTCGTGCTGGGAAGGAGGTTCTGACTGTAGGAAAAGTGACACTGCAGTTACCACAAACCCTGAAAGGGGATCCTGGAGGCAGGTGGCTTAGTATAGGATAACATGTGCTGGATATGAATGTGAGATGTGTGTGTAGTTCATCTAATAAGCACCACTTTATTGAGAAACTTGACCAAGAGCGCACAGCTGAGAAGTGGTATATTTGAACCTGATATCACATGTGAATGTTTTCAAACCTATATTTTTGTTGCTATATGACTATTGCAGTGTTAGTTGCGGAGAAAAGAGTATTTTAGGCAGTCCTTTTCATTTTCCATATGGAGACACCCTTGAAGTCGGATGAGTTGCTTATATCTAATGTCTCCAGCCTTTTATTGAAAGGAACTTAAAATCATTTGTTCAAAATGAGTTACCAGCTGGAAGGAAAGTTGAACTTGATCCTTTACTGTTCCTCAGCCAGGGCTGACTTTGAATAAATTGGAGTCCCTCTAATTCCCTGGGGAGCACTTTACTCAGCAAACTCCTTACCATTAAACACCACAGGCAACGTAGCTTCTAAGCTGCTGAGTTCTAGGTGTTTGCTTATAGCTGGCTACAACCCTAGGATAAGACCAGCCACCAAATATTTACTCTGTGCTTTTATTACTGCCTGGAGATCTTGAGAGCAAAGGTACTTTGTAATCACCGGAATTGTTGATGATTACAGTGTGCAAAACATTAAAAGTAAATACAGGTGATAGTGGAAATAAAGCAGGAGTATGTATTTCCTTTAAATTACCCAACAGGAAATTCCAAAAATGAAGTTGCACTTAATCAGAATTGAGTCTGGGGGATTTTCAGGTAGCTGGTTTACTAATCACATTGCAAACTAGAGATCTCTGTTCACTAGAGAGGTATCGCTAAGAAACTCCCTTTCTTATCATCTACTTTCTTCACCCAGGTCAGAGGGTCAGATTGTTCTAGGAAACAGCTCCCTTCACTCAGCCTCTTTCCTGGGTACTCCATGCCTTTTTGGGCATCACTGAATATCATGCTAAGAGTCATGTTTCAAGAGCTCAAGGTAAAACCAAGCATGGTGGTATACATATGGGAAGCTGAGGCAGGAGGACTGCTACAAGTTCGAGGCCAGAAGTGAGTTCAAGGCCAGCCTGAAAATCACATAATGAGACCCTATCACAAAAAGACAAACCAAAACCAAACCAACAAAAACAAAAAGCGAAGTACTCAAGGTAATTTAAGTATTGCCTAAGTTATATAGGGTTATTCTTTTTTATTTATTTATTTGTTTATTTTTTGTGGCACCACCAGGGATTGAACTCACAACCTCGCGCCTGACAGACAGGCGCTTAAGCCACTGAGCCAAACTCCCAGCCCTAGTTTTTTGAGGCAGGGTTGCACTGTGTAGCTCAGGCCGATCTTGCACTCGCCTTATAGCCCAAGCCTGGCCTTGAACTCACAACGCTCCGCCTACCTCAGCGTCCCAAGTGCTGTGATTAAAGGCGTGCGCCACCACGCCTGGTTTATAGGGTTATTCTTCATGAGCCCTGAGGATTGATGAAGTTCTTCTGAACTCCTGGTCTCAAACTTAATACTCTAGCACATTACTTATCCCTTGATGTATCATTGTAAAATAGGGTGAAGGGCAGCACCCACTTTTCCTAGAATTACTGTGACGACATGTGTGATGCTTGACATTATTTAGCATTGCACTGAAGCATTTGGTGCATATCAGTAATTATTATCATTTCTTTAAATGAAGACAATTCATTTGAAAATAGGGAAGAAGGAAGAGATGACAGACAGCTACCCTAAAAGAATAGGAGGAATTTGACAGTGAATTGCTCTGATAATTAGTATTTTTTGATAAAGCAAAGTTGGTGTGCTCATGAGAGCAGATCGAGAACCACAGTGCTGTGTAAAGAGAATTTATCTTCAGTGAATGCCTAATGTCTTTACGTTTTGCTCTCAGGCTTGCAGACTGTTGTTTAATCCTCTCAGTGTGCTGTGATGTAGGCATTTTAGTGCCTTTCTGATTGATGAAGGCTCAAAGGGGCTGCTTTGTCAGGTAGTCAGCCGCAGAACCAAGTCTTGAATTCAGATATTCCTTATTTTTGAGGGTTGTAGTCCTATTTAACCCTCCCTCCCACATTTTGGGGCAACCATCCAGGCTGAGTCATTTCTTGTGTTTATGCTTTTCTTTTCTTTAGTATAGGGACGCTTCTTCCCTTCTTCCTGGGTAGAAAAGGAGCTCCATTTGTGTCATGGGCTTGGTAGCAGACAGGCTTATCCTTGACAGAGCTCTGAGTCACAAGGGAAAAGAAGATAGATTGTTACACAAGTAGGGCTTTCTGGGGTCTAAATCTTGCTTGCTTAGTAAAATCTCTGGACTCTGCCCACTTCCTTTGATGCTCTTTTTTTTTTTTTCTATCCTAGTGTAACCTGCTTGTAGTATGTAAAGGGCTTTCCTTCTGTTCTCAGGGTTGACAGGATGTGAAAGCCCCAGGAGAGCTCACAGGCCGCCCCCCTTGTCACCCACTCATGGTTTCTTTTTTTTTTATTTTTATTTTTTATTTAAGAGAAAGTAGATACAGAAGCTAGAAATAAAAGTCAAAAAAGACAGACAGACAACAACAGATCTGATACGATAACATTGTAGCTTTACACACTGAGGTGGTTGAAGTTTGGCAGTAGTTACAATATTGCATATCATTACCTTCCTAGGGGTTGGGGATATTGACAGATATAGACATGTAAGATTCATCAATTCAGGTATATTAACTATTCTTTTTCAATAGCTATTGTATTTAGCAATACGGTTTTTTTTAACTGTCTTATTTATGAATATTTATAAATTTATGTCTTTTTCCTTTTCTCTTCCTTCCTTCTTTTCCCCTTAGAATACCTCTTGTTATCATTGAAATAACTACCCATAACATCAGATCTAATATAACCAAGCGAAATAGTTCAGAGTGAAACCAAT
>RJWM01013840.1:0-50670 GCA_004363535.1 Dasyprocta punctata
TAAAAGACACTAAGCAATCCTTCACTTGGATCAATAAATCGCCTTACATATAAATCCCAATCAGGCATATATTAATGATGCAGTATAACACTGACATCATTAGAAATTTATATCTAGATGTGTAGTTATCTAGATCTAGATTGCTATCTAGATCATCCTCCTTCCATCCTTCTCCTTTCCCCTGACTCTCTTCAACCTCTCAAAAAAGTCTGGCTCTTTGCTTCCTACATCTCTCCTTATTTTATCTTTTTATTTTAGTAAAATTCATTTTTATTAGTGTATGTTTGTGATGGATAATATATTCATTATAAAGAAGTTATATATAAATACATTTATATATGTGATTAATAATATGTTCATCATAGAGAATCTATCTGTATATAAATATATTTTTATCTGTTTGATGAGCAATATTTTCGCCATAGAATATATGTGTGTGTGTGTATATATATATATATATATATATATACATATATTTATATCTCCTCATATATCTCCTGATTGCCCAAGGTCTTTCTCCCTATGATCTATTGCTTAGTTTGCTCTGTAAATCATTTTGCTCTCATTTAATTTTCTTTGTCTGACTTATTTAACTTAGCACGGTCTCAGGAGGCACGCGTTTACCTGCAAGTGCCTGGAATTCATTCTTCTTCAGAGCTATCATAGCTATATAAAATCTCATTGTGTATATTTGCTGCATTTTTATCTGTTTGTAGAACTCTTTTACATTATAATACTATCTGTGATTCAAGGTTTTATGCAAGGTCATCTCTGAATCAAAAGTCATAATGACTCATTTTTTGCAAATTTTCACATAGAGTCCAGTAGAAAATATATTTTGAGAAGAATTACAGCCATGGATGATGTCAGGCACTGTGGACAATGATCTGAAAAGCTACAGAATCCTAATGAGGAGACTAAAACCTGATGATCAGTTTTTTTTATTTAAGAGAAAAAAGACACATATAAGAAAGACAAAAAGCAAAAGAGACAAACAAACGACAACAGCAAATCGAGAACAGTGACATTATAGGTTTACAAAACAAGATGAAAGGAATTTGACAATTGTTGCAATATTGCATATCATTACCTTCAACATGATTGTTTATATTAACAGATATAGACATGTAAAATTGATCTAATCATGAGTATTAACTCATCTTACTCCATAACTAATACATTCAGCAGTATAGTCATTTTAGCTATTTTACATATACATATATACAGATTTATGTCTTTTCCTTTTCCCTTAATTCCTCCTTTTCCCTTTCCCAATTATTTTTGGTCTTTGAGCTATTTTTTACCCTTACCTAGTATTTATTATAGACTTTGGATCATATATGCTTTTTTCGTTTCTTATGCTAGGGAGACAATACAGTATTAACACATGTGAGTTTGATTTATGCCACTTATGAGTATGGTCTCAAGTCATGACCATTTACTTATAAAAGTCTCAGTGCAATCTTTCTTAATAGCTGAGTAGTACTCCATTGTATAAAAATACCTCATCTTTTTTATCCATTCCTTGATTGATGGGCCCTTGGGAATTTGTACGTATACATATTTACATATTTTATTCCTCTTTTTCCCTTTCAATTACATTTCACCACCTTCTCCAAATCCCTCTACAGTGACAATTTATCTTCCTCCTTTCCAGTTTCAACTAATTTTATATTTTCTCAAATCTGACTTTTTTTTCCTTTCTTTTTTTTTTTTTTTGGTTTGATTTTACTATATCTGTTGGAATGGTCAACTATTCTGAGAATAACAAGATATACTATAGTAGCTATTGTTTTCATAGTATCTTTCTTTGAAGTTCTGTACCAGTTCTACTATTTTTTTTTTTTTTTGTGGTACCAGGGATTGAACTTTCAACCTCGCGCCTGTCAGACAGGTGCTTAAGCCACTGAGCCAAACTCTCAGGCCTGGATTTTTGAGGCAGGGTCGCACTATGTAGCTCAGTAGCTCACTTTGTAGCCCAAGCTGGCCTCGAACTCACAACGCTCCTCCTACCTCAGCCTCCCGAGTGCTGGGATTAAAGGCGTGCGCCACCACGCCTGGCTTCTACTATTTTGCTTTGACTGACTTTGTTGTGTTATATTTTGTTGGATTTTACTATCTTTAAAATAAAATAAAAAATTGAAAATGACAGCCTTCATGTGTATTATTCCCTCACCTGCACTTTGATGTTTATGACAAACTTTAAAAAAGAAGAAAAATTTTGTCTACAACAATGAAAGAAATCAGATTTTAGAAAGTACTGGAAAATGTTAACCTACAGGACACCATGAATCATGAAGAACATGAAAGCAAATTCTGCAGTCTATTGAGTTAAACCTCCACACGTGGTCTCTGCATAACACCAGTTCTGCCTTGTGAACAAACCAGGCATTGCAAGAGAATGCACATTTCAATAATCAGATGCACATAATCAAGCTCATCTTCATAGATATGTGACTGAAATTCCACATATGACTGGAATATACACTCATGTAAGAATGTCTCTGATTTTGACACCATATTAATCAGTTGCTCTATGTGAACTTCTTTTTCTGGGCAGGCTACACATTTAACATGTAGTTGACAGCAATATTTCATTATTACTTTTTGACAAGGTATGTACAATGCATTGTGAAAATGGGCAGAATAAGAGAACAATATCATTTGAAGGATCATAATTTCTTACGCTTGACTATAAAAACAGCAGTCTGAGGGCTACATCATAAAAAACACTAAACTTAACAATTAGGAAAGGAATAATGGAGAGAAACTTGAAAAGCTATTGTGTTAGAATTTCTTCTAAACAAAAATTTACAATGAATTCAACTATCTGTTTTTATTGTGTGGATTAGCTGAATTCTCTCTGTGAAATTACTGAATATATCCAAATTGTTTCTGATGCTTAATTTGTAAGAACATTGCCAAAATACATGTAAAATAATGCATATCAGAGAAAGTAGAAATCTTATGAAGGGGATGTTTTAATTTTATGCATCATCTGAAATTCAAGTGAAAACTTCTAGGAATAAATTGCAACAGCAAATTCTACTTGATATCATATTAAAGAGCAGCAGTGTCTGCTTAGAATACCATAACCACAGGAACTTCCTGTACTTTGGTTGGCTCATGGTTTCTCTCTGAGGAGTCTTCTCAGAGCTCCCATTATGTCCTTATTCCTCAGACTGTAGATGAATGGGTTCAGCATGGGTGTGACCACGCTGTACATCACAGAAGCTCTTGCAGTTGATTGTGCATTTTCGCTGATATAAGAACTAAAATAAACACCCAGAACAGTAAAATAGAATAAGAAGACAGCAGAGAGGTGAGATGTACAGGTGGAGAATGCTTTATACCTCCCCTGAGCTGATGAGATGGCACGGATGGAGGAAGTGATTTTAGCATAACTGTAAAGAATACCAATAAAGGGACCAGCACCCAAAAACACAGCTGCAAAATACATCACCATAGCATTCGCAAAGGTGTCAGAACATGCAAGGAGAATCAACTGATTAAACTCACATAAAAAATGTGGGATTTTCAAGTCTGTGCAGAAGGACAGCCTCGAGGTCATTAAGCTGTGAAACAAGGAAAATAAGGCAGCTGTGACCCAGGACCCCAGCACCAGCAATCCGCAGAGCCTGAGGTTCATGATGACCATGTAGTGCAGAGGGTGACAGATGGCCACAAAGCGGTCATAAGCCATCACCGTCAAAACCAAGCTGTCCAAAACTCCAAAGAGTGTGAAAAAGAATACCTGGGTGATGCAGCCTTCATAGGTGGTGACCTTGCTTTGTGTCTGAATGTTCACCAGCATCTTTGGGACGCTGGTAGAGGTGAAGCCAATGTCTGCAAAAGATAGGTTGGAGAGGAAGAAGTACATGGGCGTGTGCAGGTGGGAGTCTGAGATTGTGACCAGGATGATGACCAAGTTCCCAAGCACAGTGACCAGGTACATAATGAGGAACAGTCCACAGAGGAAGGGCTGCAAACTGGAGTCCTCTGAAATTCCCAGTAGGAAGATTTTGTAAATTTGTGTGTCATTGTCTGGTTCCATATAGTAGGTATGACTAGCAGAAAAAGAGGAAAATAACATGACACAATTAGGGGATACAAACCTGACAGAAATGTCATTATTTATACTGCAGGATCAAGTCACAATTCTTCTCTTTAATTAGTGAATTTTCCCACTTTAAAATGTCCCCTCGACATCTTTGATTTGAAGTTCTAGTCCCTTTGAAAATTTTTGCCAAGAGGGCATGTACTGAAATATTTTAATCTCTCTCTGTCTTTGAGAAAGATATATTACTGATGATCATGTCCCTAACCACTCTCTAGGAAGTTATTGATCAGTAGCAAAAGAATTCATTGTCTTTAAAATCAAATGAGGTAGAAACAATACAAAGCCAAACCAGAATATTGTTGGGAAGGAATTATGATGCACTGTGTCATACAACCTGTCATCTCAAGGGAAATGAAATCAGTTATAATGGGAAATTCCATATTTTCATTTGTTCTGGTGACAAAAATGATGGTGACATTTTAAAAAGAGGCTTTCAGAGAAACAAAGAGGACTCCACAAAATTATTTGCAGAAGGCGGTCCCTGGCAGAGGGAAGGGGAAGTGTAAGAGTTTTGAGGAAAGCATTTCTTTCAAGGTTTTGAATCTACAAGGTGACAGTGTGACAGGAAGAATAAGGAGGAGAGACTGATAAGAGATATAAACAACAAAGCGACCTCATTGCTACTGAAGATTCAAGGGGCAAGAAGTCTCTCTGTACTGATTTTGTTGTGCTTTTCGTTTTAAGCTGGCTCCATGGGCATGTGTTACTTGGAATACGGTCCCTGTGTTTACCGTTTTTTATTTTCTGGAATCTGTATTATGAATTGCTTTTTGGGACACATTGAAACAAGGTTCCTTTCTTTGAAACCATCTCTCACATTTGAAAGTACAGAGACAGGCGCAGACACACAGACCAACTGAGAGCAGCCACGGATGGAGATCTCCTGAGGCTGTGTTAGCAGTGTATTCTTTTCACCTCTATGAGACTATTTAAACAAATATTTACCGGGCAGGATATCAACATCAAAATATTTACTTCCTAGGATGTGTGAAATATACCCAGAAATCCAGTGTGCCTATCTGTCAAACATATATAACGTGGGGCTTTCATTTTCACATTGAGATTTTCTAAGCTGTCTTTAAAGATACACAAAAAATCTGTCCTGTAAACATAGAGTGAGCTGAACTGAATGGGTCCCGAGGAAGGGATTGTAAGAAACTAAATGCTTCCTTGGTTCTGGCTACTTTCCAGTTCCAATTATGTCGATTGGAGAAATATGAAAAACAAAAAGAAACAAAGAAGGTCCACAAAGGTAAAAGTGATGATACCTTTTTGCTGTCTAGACATTTGTGGATTTAATATTCAAATGAGAGGAAAGTATTAAAAAACAAGAATCCGAGCTTCAAAAAAGGAAGTCTTGAAAGAAACACACAATTTGATTTTTTTTCTTATGAAACTTTAGAAATGTTTCGTGAACCATTCAATATGGATTTGAGTAATTGGGATTTTTGAATCTTTGCTCACAGGTAATAACTGTACATATTTACAGGGCACAGTGTGATGTCTCAATAAATGTATGTGGTGAGTAATTGTTAAATCAGGAGAATTAACATGTCTATGACTTCAGATGTTTCTTTTTTGATGAGATCTATCAATAGTGTCTCTTCCAGTTATTTCAACATTCCTAATACGCAATAGTTCACTATATCACACTACTGGGCAAAACTACCTCGGATTTCATGTTCCTCATCTCACTGCACCTGGACCTACTGTGGGACCTCTCTCCACCCACCTAACACGCCGTGTCCCCAGCTATTGGTGTTATTCTTCTATCTATTGTGTGAGAGCAACTATTTAAGGTTCTACAATAAAAACAAATTGGTATTTCTGTTTCTTAGGATTAATCCAGAAAGTTCAAAATGAACACCAATTGTGAGTTTTATGTTTCAAGAGTAGATGAAAGAATTCATTCTCCCTCCTTTTCCATCTCATGCTCTCTTGCTCTTGGTGCCTTCTCCCTCCCTCTGTCTTGGTTTGGTGTGGAATATCTCCTGAGTTTTTCCCAGGCATTCACATTTGAACTCATTGGACAGTCCATTCAGAGCTCTGGATCTGGTTGTAATCTTCCACCATCATACACATGACTTCCCAGATTATGTTGTATAAAATTCTGTGCCTAACATGACAATTTTGAACCTTTATGTGAAGTAAAATCCTGCACATTCACTGAGGTGCTTACATCTCTCACGTATATTTATTGCTCTGTGTTCTATCTTCACAAGACTAGAGCAAGGGCCTAAAGAGCAGAAACTTCATCTGTGCTGTTCATCTTTTGGTCCTAACAAGAGTGTATGAACACCTCTGCATCGTGAAGAATAAAATTAACAAAATGAGAAATAGAGAAAAATTGGAAGGGACCAACGCCAAGTTAAAAGGAATAAACAACTGTATATAAAATCTAAGTGAAACAACAAACATAAAGTGAAAGAAAATACATAGGATCACTGATTTTATGCTCTCTAGGTGGATTCATAATTAAGTTGGCAAAGACCTTCATGTAACTATGTATAATAACACCTGTCCTTGACTTTTGTATACTCTAGAACAAGGACAGTTTCTGAGATGCAGGCCACAGTGGGCTGTTCATCAACTCTGAAATCTCTGAAACGTTCACCATTACTGCTTCAGAACATGCCTGGTTTCTATTTCTTTAATGAGTCAGGATTTGTGCCTTTGCGCATACAGATGCTTAACATATGAAATGGGTATATTTAAATTTAGTTCGGAAATCCTGAATAGTTAAATATAAGCTGGCATAAATGGCTATCCATATAGAGGAAATTGAAATTGATCCCATAGATCACATTTTGTATTAGAAATCAGATATATTAAGCACCTCAGTTTAAAAATAAATGTTAAAATTTAGTTGAACAGCAAAAAGTACACTAACTACATGTGTACACGTAATTATCTGGTAGAACCCAAGAAACTCCGAATTAAGACTATAGACCTACTCGATAATAGAATATGATATAGCTGAAGTTATCTAAAGCATAAAACCCTAAACTTTGATAGAGAAAAAGCCAAACTGGAAGATTCAATTGAAATGTTGACAAATGTAGAAATGGGCATGAGATAATAGAAAGTAAATCACTATGATGCTCCTACTGCAATATAAAAAATGCCCTCCTTTAATTCCGTGTCGCTCCACAAATAAATATTCTTTTTTCTCTTCCACTTAATTATTTGAGAAATGTTCAACTTATAGGAAAAGATTTAAATATCTTAATCCCTGTTCTACTCATTTCCATTTTAATTGCTTAACAGTCTACTCTGTGACTTCTGTTACCAAGTCCAGTGTTTCTTTTCTGTGCATGTTTAATAAACATACCAGTCAAGTTTTCAAAGGGGCAAGCAGTCAACCATATTAGTACCTCAGTTCTGAGCTGTGGTGTTGTGGTTCTCAGGTCCCTTAGGGAGAAGTTCTTTGCTTCCAAGCTCTCAGAAGCTCCCTGCAGGACATTCTGCATTGTTTGGGTTTTCAGGATGAAAATTTTTCATAGAAATCCAAATTCTTACCTGGATCATTTACAGTGCAGCCAGAAACTGTGTTGCCAGCATGACAATACAAAGGTTTCAAGTCAGATACAGAATCCAAAGTAGGGAGCTATGTCACATCCAGACCAAGGTGGCACACTCCCAGGGGCTGAGGCAGGGGACTATTTAAAGCTCTGTATATATGCTCATTAAGTTCCTCTCCCTCTTTGAATCCTTTTCCTTAGTATATAAATTCCCTATGGGATGTTGCTCTGCCAAAAGTAATTTTCCTTGCTGATTCTCAGGTCTCCATGACACCAAGCTAAATGGCAGGAGAATCTGTCTGTATTAGTTCTTCTCCATGGTGTCTTCTGTTCCCCAATGGTCTAACCTCCTAATACTTAATCCCAGAACTGGGCTACAGATTTCTCTAAAGTTTGACAGAGACTCTTTCATAATTAGGATCCTTGGTTCAGCTTCAGTAGAACAGATTAGAAATGCAGAAACAACTCCAATCACACTCAGCTATATTATCTTTGATAAAGGGGCCAAACATGTTCAGTGGAAGAAAGATAGCCTCTTTAATAAATTGTGCTAAAAGACAAGCCGGTTTTCCAAATGCCAAAGACTAAACCTAGACATTCATCTATCACCATGCAATAAACTGAAATCAAAACACATAAAAGAAATAAATATTAAAACACAAACACTAAATATGCTGGAAGAGGAAAGGCGTAGAATTGCTGAAGACTTGGTGTAGGCAAAGTCTGCAGGAACAAAACCCAGATCGATGGGAAATACTACAAAGAATCAACAATTGGGATTTCACCATAGTAAAAGCCTTGTGCACAGCAAAAGAAATTACCAACAAAGCAAAAAGTCAACCCACAGAGAGGGACAAAAATTTAGCCAGTTGTTCCTCAGACAAAGGACTAATATCTACAATATATAAAGAACTGAAAAAAATAAAATTCCCAAAATTCAAAGAGCCAACTCAAAAATGGGGATATGTGATGAAGACACACTTTTCAGATGAACAAACACAAATGGCAAATAAATATACGAAAAAAATATTCAATATCGCTGGTCATTTGAGAGATGCAAATTAAAACAATGCTGAGATTCCATGTCACTTTAGAAAGAATAGCTTTTATCAGTGTTGACTCTAGGGCCACTGTAGATTCTGAGTAGAGCAATTGGAAAGGGGGAAACTAAGATTTTGTGAGGCTTAAGTGTTAGTTTAGTGAGGTGGGCCTTAAGCAGGCCGTTAGCTCTTTGTACGTTACTGGATGACTGAGGTCAATAGGGGATGCAATTCCAGTGGCCCCACTTCAGAAGACACAGACTCCAACTGATCTTGCTCTCCCCAGCACCACCGGCTCCTCCTGCCACTGCAGCCAGAAGGACAGCTTATCCTGAAGATGCACGTCATTACCCAGTCGCCACCAGGTATTTGTAAAAAGCTACTGAAACTAGAGGCTGGCCCTCAGATCCCAGAATAAAAGTTTATCGATTTCACTTACAAAGTCTAATAACAGAGATGAAAATGTTCAGCATTTGAAATATTCCAGGGGTTCTCTGCAGGTTTCTGACGTAGTCAATCTTCAGTGACCAGGGCAGGAAGGTATGGGAAGGAACCAGTCAGTGGGCCCCAGGGCTGTATCCCAGAGGCAGCAAGGTCATCTGCCACCACAGGGAAAACCAACTCCCAGTGGAGACTTCCACAGGAAAGATACAGCTTAGGGGAATCCCAGGCTATGCGCATTTCCTTCCCCACTGACAATCCTGGCAGTATTTGAAGCGTGTTCCTTAAGGGATGGATGCCCTTGGGCAGAATGGTCTTAAAATACTTTTAAGTCATGGGCTGGGGGTTCTGATCCAGCCTGAGGGTTTCTCACAGTGGAGGCTAACATCTACAGGTCACAATTGTGCTGTTTTGGGGCACTTTGGTCTCTATTATTAAAGACTTTGAAAGCCCAAATGATAAGGTCTTGCTGTGGGGTCTGAGGACTAGCATCTAGTTTCTGTAACTTTTTACAAATGTCTGGTGCCGATTGGGGTATTAAATGCATCTTTAGGATAAGTTGTCCTTTTGGTTTTTCTGAGTCTACTGCTGTGTATGACCTAAACACAGCAGCCTAGAGAGACATAAATTCAGTTGAATTTTCTTTCCTGTCCTGAGCGGTTTCCTTCAGCCCCAGGAAGTCCATCTACTAGGTAAGAACCCATGTGATCTCGGTTGAATATGTCCTCGGATTCTGCCCAAGAGTTCCAGCTTGGGGTTTCTAGGGCACAACTGCAGTGCCTATAGGAAGGCTCACCTGAAGACAGTGTTATTTGTCCCCATGGGACTGAGCCAGTGAGATCACTCATTCCCACTCTTCTGAAGAGAGTGGAGCCAGAGAACACAGTTAACACTGTCTAGGTATATGACTGAATTAGGTACTAAAATGCTTGTGCATGTTGAGTGGGATCTAAAGAGAAGAAGCTCAGTGCAGGCTAACATGAGATAGGCCTGTCAAAAAGAAAGGAGCAGGAACTTTAACAGTTCCCACTGCCATTGCCACCTCACAGAGTGGGAACTGACATATGGGGATCATATTTGGGAGCTAACCTGCAATTCAGATCACATACAGGGTGGAGCAGGTTTGGGTGTAGCATCCAGAGGAGGATTAGACCAAGGGGAAGTGATAGGTAGATAGAGAGAACAGCACTGGGTAGGCAGGAGGCCCTACTGGATGGAGGGAAGCAGCTGTGGCAGAAGGAAGCTCTGGGGAAAGACAAGAAGTGGCAGGAGATGTAGAAGGGGCTGCAGCACCAGGAGGCGGCAGAGGACGAAGAGCCCAGAATCTGCACTGGCCGTTTGAGACTCTGCTGCTATCAGTGGGATTTTATGTTTTTGTGTGAATTACTGCTTTTACCTGTATGTAATGCCTCCGTTTAACTCTGATAATTTCCTTTGCTCTGAAATTGTCTTTGTCTAATATTAACCTATTTTCCCAATATTTTTAATTAAAGTATACTCCATTTATCCACAGGAAATGTGCTCTAAGATGCTCATTGTGTCTTAGACCTCAGGAGTACCAAACACTTTATATGGCAAATTCAGATTCACAGAAAACATTTCCATTGTTTTCAATCGAAGGAATTATGAGTCATTTTCAGTAGAAAATCTAAATTGCTAACATTACTATTCCCAATATGTGAGGATACTGTTAAGTAATATAATCTCTATGTGAACCTAAGTACTAGGGTACAGTTTTGATATAGCTATTTCCTTTGTGCATTTAAAAATATTTTTAAATTGAACAGATGCGCAAAAAAAGGGGTACAGGTAGAAATGAGGGAAAAAGCATATGTTATGATCTCAAGAGCTCCCTGACACCGAGTGAGGAAGAAAGGCCATCCTTAAGTTTGGTGGATTTTTAACCGAGACTTAATTTCTTTAATTTTAGCAAAAATGTAAAAATATGATCAAATTAATCCAAAAGAAAAGAGCAGTCTATAATATTAAGAAATTAAACAAATAAAAATGATGAAAGAGAAGCCAACAATTGGTGAAAAGAAAATATACAAGTGTAATGAGTAAATACCACTTGCCTACCTCACAGAGCTAGAGAAAGCATTCCTGAAATTCATCTGGAATCAGAAAAGACCTAGAATAGCAAAGGCAATTCTGGACAACAAAGGGAAGGCAGGGGGCATCACAATCCTTGTCTTGAAAGTATACTGCAAAGCTACTATGATAAAGTCAGCATGGTACTGGAATCAAACAGACCTGAAGATCAATGGAATAGAGTAGAAGATACAGCCACAACTACAAACACACTTAGCCACCTTATCTTTGAAAAGGGGCCAAACATGTACATTGGAAGAAAGATAGTCTTTTTAACAAATGGTGCTGGAAAAACTGGCTTTCTATATGCCATAAACTAAAACTAGATTCATATCTATCACCATGCACTAAAATAAAGTCAAAATGGATCAAAGATCTAAATATTAAAACAGAGACACTAAACTTAGTAGAGGACAAAATAGGTAAAAATCTTGATGACATAGGAGTAGGCAGAGAGTTCATCAAAGAATCAAATTGCATGGGAAACACTTCCCAGAATCAACAGCTGGGATCTTGTTTAACTAAAAAGATTTGCATGTCAAAGGAAATCTCCAACAGAGTGAAAGAAAACCCACAAGTTGGGAAAATAGCCAATTTTCCATCAGACAAAGGACTTCTATCTAAAACATATAAAGAATTAAAAGAAATCAGGCCCCTAAAATTCAATGACCCAATCCAAAAATGGGCATCTGAAATGAATACACTTCTTCTCAGAGAAAGAAATACAAATGGCAAATAAATATATGAAAAAGTGTTCAACATGAATGGTCATTCAGAAAATGTAACTAAAAACAACACTGCGATTCCATCTCACTCCAGAAATAATGGCCAAGGTTAAAAAGTTAACCAACAACAAATGCTTGAGTGACTGTGGGGAAAAGTCAAATGGGAATGCAGACTGGTGCAACCACTGTGGAAATCAGTGTGGAAATTCCTCAAGAACCTAGGATTAGAGATCATATTTGACCCAGCTATCCCGCTTCTTGGCATTTTCCCAGAAGAATTGAAAACATCGTACCACAGTGATATTTGTGCACCCATGTTTATAGCAACCCAATTTGTAATAGCCAAATCTTGGAAACAACCCAAGTGCCCATCAGTCAAGGAATGGATAAAAAAGATGTGGTATTTTTATACAGTGGAGTGCTATTCAGCTATCAAGAAAGATTGCATTGAGATTTTTATGAGTAAATGGACACGACTTGAGACCATACTCATAAGTGAGATAAATCAAACCCACAAGAATAAATACTATATTTTCTCCCTAGTGTAAGAAATTGAAAAAGTATGCATGATCCAAAATCTACAATAAATACTGTGTCAGGGTAAAAAAGTGCTCAAAGAGCAAAAGTATTTGGGAAAGGGAAAAGGAGGAAAGAAGGAAGGGAAAAGGAAAAAGACATAAATCTGTATATATGTATATGTAAGATCACTAAAATGTCTATACTGCTGAATGTATTAGTTATTGAGAAAGATTAGTTAATACTCATATGATTAGATCAACTTTACCTGTGTTTATCTGTTAATGTAAACAACCATGTTGAAACTAACGATACACAATATTGCAACCATTGTCAAGTTCCTATCATCTTGTTTTGTAAACCTATAATGTTACTGTTTTGGATTGCTGTTGTCATTTGTTTGTCTCTTTTGCTTTTTGTCTTTCTTATATGTGTCTTTTTTCTCTTAAATAAAACAAACAAGCAAATAAATAAAAAAAACAGGTAAGTATTGATGATCTTCTGAATTTCCACAGGATCTGTAGCAATTTCACCCTTTTCATTGCTTATTGCATGAAGTTGAGTTTTTTCTTTCTTTTTCTTGATAATGTTGGCTAGAAGTTTATCAATTTTGTTTATTCTTTCAAAGAAGCAACTCTTTGATTCATTAATTCTTTGTATTTTTTCTTAGTCTTAATTGCATTAATTTCTGTTCTGATCTTTATAATTTGCTCTCTTCTATGAGCTTTGAGCTTGACTTGCTCTTCTTTTTCTACGAACTTGAGGTGTAGTGTTAGGTTGTTTATTTGTGTTTATTCTGATGTGACTATTCATTGGTATACATTTAATCTTTGGACTACTTTCATTGTGTTCCACAGGTTTTGGTTTGTTTTATATGCATTTTCATTGCATTTTAGGTATTGATTAATTTCTTCCATAATTTCTTCTGGTTGTTCAGGATGGTGTTATTTAATTTCCATGTGTTTATGTAGGTTTTACAATTTCTTTTGTTTTTAATTTCCAATTTCAGTGCACTATGGTCAGATAATATGCATGGGATAATTTCAATCCCTTTGAAATTACTTAAGCATGTTCCATGGGCTAATAAATGATCTATTTCAAAGAATGTACCACTTGCTGCTGAGAAGAATGTGTATTCTGATTTTGTTGAGTGGAATACTCTGTAAACTTCTAGTAAGTTCATTTGTTCACAGGTTTGATTGAATTTTGTTATTTCTTTGCGGACTTTTTGTTTAGTTGATCTATCTCTTTGTGACAATGGGGTATTAATGTTCCCTGTTACAATTGTATAATTGTGCATTTGGTTTTTCATGTCTATTAATATTTGTCTTATATAGTTAGTTGCTCCTTCATTTGGTTCATATATATTTATGATTATTATCTTTTCCTCTTTAATTTTTCCCCTAACAAGTATGTAGTGATCTTGTTTATCTCTTCTGATCATTTTTGGCTTGAAGTTCATGTTTTCTACAAAGAGAATAGCTATCCCTGCTTTTTTTCTGGCTTCCTGTTGCCTGAAATATTGTTTCCCACCATTTCACTTTCAGTCTATGATGTTCGAGTCAGATGTGCTTCTTGTATACAGCATATTAATGAATCCTGTTTCCTGATGCATTCTGTCAGCCTATTTCTTTTAATTGGTGAATTGAGGCCATTTACATTGGTGATTATAACTAATATATCCTGACTTAACTTCGTTATATTATTTCCTGTTGTTGGTTCCCTGCTTTCCCCCCTCATTTAATTGCTTTCCCTGCCTGGTGGTTTCTTTCTGGTGGTGTTCTGGGAATTTTAGTCATTTTTTCTCTCTCTAGTATATCTTTCAGTACTCTTTCTAGAGTTCGTTTGGTGGACATGAATTTCTTCAGTTGTTCTTTGTCATGAAAGTATCTTATTTCTCCATTAATTTTCAAAGAAAGTTTTGCAGGTTACATCAAACTGGGCTGAAAGTTATTTTCTTTCAGGGCTTGAAATACTTCACTCCAAGCACATCTTGGTTTGAGGGTTTGTACTGAGGCCATGATTCTAATGGGCTTTCCTTGATAGGTGAGCAGCGTCTTTTCTCTAAAAGCTTTTAGTATTCTGTTGTTTTGCTGAGTTTCAGGGATCTTGATTATTATATGTCTAGGTATAGATTTATTCTGTTAATGACTGTTTGGAGTCTTACATGCTTCACTTACCTGTATATCAGATTCTTTTCCCATGTTTGGGAAATTTTCTGCTATTATTCAGTGAGTAGTTTTTTTATGTCATTTGTGTTGACTCCCACATTTTCATTTACACCTATCAACCTTATATATATTTTTTGTTGCATTGTCTTGAAGATTTTTTTTTTGATACTGGGGTCAAATTCACAACTTTTTCCTTGCCAGGCAGGCACTTAAGCCACTGAGCCAAACTCCTGGCCCTATTTTTTTCAAGACAGGATCACACTATGTAGTTCAGGCCAGCATTGCTGACATTGTAGCCTAAGCTGGCCTTGAAATCACAGTGCTCCACCTACCTCAGCCTCCCAAGTGGATCCCTTGCTATTTTCAAAAGTTCTTTTCTTTCATGATTGCTAGCTGCGATCCTGTCTTCAAGGTCTGAAAGTCTAACTTCAGTTTCATTCAAATAGTTTCAACAGCTTTCAATAGAATTTTTAATTTCCTGGATATCTCATTGAATTTGTCTCATGCATTGTATTTCTTTACCATGTTGTTCATTCATGGTTTCCATTTTTCCATATTGATCTCTTCCCTAGCTATGCTGAGCAACTCCTTTATTAAGATTGTCATTTCCTTCTTTGCCTGAGAGATTATTTCTAATCTGATTTCCTGTATAGCCTCATGGACTTGTTTCTTTATTTCACCTGCTATGTTTTCAGAAATTTCACGTGTATGACTTCCAATGTCCTCTATTTTGATGTCTCCTCTACTTGTTCCTGATGCACTGGGCATTTAAGATTGCATTTTGCTTTCTTGTTTTGTTATTTTCACTTCTTGAGTTAATATTTTAATCTTTTCAATGCCACTAGTATCAACTGTCCACCATGTGTATGTTAGGGTCCTACTGTGTGGCTGACATTCTCCCATTCACTGGGTCCTACAGTGTAGGGGAGGGGCCAGTCACCTGAATTCCTCCTGCAGGGCCTGTTGAGTGAGTCCTATATTCTTCCTATGTTGGCTAACCTAGGAGTATTGATGTGAACCAACCCTTACCCCCTATTGTTACTGTGGGTTCAGGCAGTTCCAGGCCACCAGATCTACTTGTCTATAGGGTGCATCCCAGCTGGGACTCTACTGTGTCGCTAGGGGTCTCTTAAATCCTTTTCAGTTCCTCCAGGTGGGGGAGGTCTTGTCAACACTCTCACCAACTCACCTGGGGTTCTCTGTATGGAAAAGAGACTCACCCACAATCTTGCTGGCTTGCCAAAGTCCTACAGTTGTGAGGGAGGGTGGGCTAAGGCTCCCGTTGACCTACTGGTGTCCTCTACTTGAGGGAGGAACTTACCACACTGTTGTAGGGCCTCTGAGGTCCTTTGTGTAGGGGGGAGTTACTGGGGCTCCCAACATCCCACCAAGGCACTGCAAGTGGTGAAAGGGGTCACTGGTGGTCCGTAGGCTGTTGAGGTCTTTTGGATGGGGAGAAATTGTGGTCCAAAAGAGAGTTAGCAGCTGATGTCCCTCAGGTGCATGGGAAGTGCACATGAGGCTCCCCTCAGCCACTGAAGTCATCTGGGTGTCGGGTAAGGGTGGCTGGAGATCCTGTTGGCTGCTGAGGTGAGGGCGAAGGCAGACAGAGGTTCCCTTGGCCACTGAAATCATCTGGGCAAGGGGGAACAGCAGCTAATGACCCCGTGGGCTTCAGAAATCTTTCAGGTGCAGGAGAAGAGGGGAAAAGGTTCCCTTTGGCCACTGAAGTCATTGAGGTGCAGAAAAGGGCTGCTGACAATCTTGTCGTCTGCTGAAGTGCAGGGGAAGGGGGCTCAAGGCTCCCCTTGGCCAATGAAGACATCCAAGTGTGGCGCAGTGTGGCCGACAATGTGTTGTAAATATTGCTAGTCTTAAAAAAAATTTTTTTTTTGGTACTGGGAATCAAACTTAGGACCGTGCACTTGCCAGGCTGACACTTGTGCTACTGATCTATACCCCTGGCCCTAGTCTTTAAAATCTTGTGAGTAGAGTGATCATCATATTATTTATGCATAATTAAAAATATCATAGTGATATACTTTAAAATATGGGTGAATCTTGAAAATATTATGAAATGTGAAAAAGTCCAGTGAAAAAGAAAGAGCACATATCGTAAATATTAAAACAGAAACACTTAAGGCTATACTTTCAGGGATCATTTCTAAAACAGAAACACTTAATCTCCTGGAAGATGAAATAGGTAAAACTCTTGAAGAAAACACATAGGCAAGTGTTTTCTGAACAGAATCCCAGTTACGTAGAAAGCAATAGTAAAAATCAAGAAATGGGCTCATATCCAATTAAAAGGGATCTACACAGCAAAGGGTACAATCAAGAAAGAGACAGCCTACAGAATGGGAAAAAATTGCTTGCTATTCTTCACACAGAAGATTAATATTCAGAATATATAAATATTTCAAAGCAATTAGATCCCTACAAAATAAAAGACAATCAAAAAATAAGCACCTGGATTGAATAAACATTTCTCAGAAGTAGGACAAATGGCTAACAAATATACGAAAATTGTTCAAAGTCCGTGGGTATTAGAGAGATGCAAATTAAAAGAAAACAACACTGAGGGTCCATCTCATTCCCAAGAGAGTGACCATGAGAAAATCAAATAATAACAAATGCTGGTGAGGCTTCAGGAAAATGTTAACACTTCTTCACTGTTGGTGTGAATGTATTTCAGAACAATCACTATGGCAATCAGTATAGAAATTCCTCAAAAAATTGAAATTAGACATTCCACTCAACCAAGGAATTCCTCCTTGAGGTATCTCCTGAAATAGTTGAAGACATTATATTGCAGTGTTACATGCACAGCTATATTTGCAGCAGTATAGTTCCCAACAGATAAATCTTGAATGTGGTCTGTATGTCCATCAACAGGTGAAGAGAACCAAGAACCAGAGGGAAGGGTAAGAGATGGGAAGGAAATGAGACAAAAAAGGGCAGAGTAATGTGCTGTCTCTATGGATCACATCCCCACAATGAATGTAATCATTATGCACTACAAATGTGTACCAATATAAACAAGAAAATGGACTGAAAAAAATCAAATAAAAGAATGTTTGTAAGTTGCTAATCTCAGAACAATATTCATAAAATATCTACATACAGTAGATTTCTTTGTATTATCAATTATTTTATAAGTCCCCGATTGAAGTGATAGCTCATAAATTGTGCCACTACTTTTATTTTTCAAAACTTGAGAAAATGAATAATGAGCCAAAGAGTGTAGTACTCATTTTCATATAAGAGATCAGAGTGAAAAACCTTGTTGAAGAAAGGGACACTTGCTGGAGATTTGAAGGGCTGTGTCCAAAACACAACTCATGCCCTTGGTCAACCAAAGGACCTACTTAAGACACGTTTCTCAGTGTCAAACTTCAGAGGAAACTTTATCTCTGGGCTGAGATTAGGTGTGGGTATATTACATCACTGGAGCCACAATATTCCATGGGGAAGAAGTAATAAGACTGACTTACCTCACTTTTAATTTAGTGTCCTGGGAACAAAAAATCAGCAAGAAAAATTGCTTTGTGCAGAGAAAATTCTACAGGGAATTTATGTGCTTAGGGATGGAATAACAAGAGGGTTCTGAACCTAGTGAACACACATGTAAATATCTCCCTGCCCTAGGTCTTTGGCCTATGCAACATTTGCCTGGATATGATGCGGTGTCCCATATCTGCCTCAAGTACCAGTGCTTGACATTTTCCTCCTGTTGTGTTGGCAACGTATCTTCAGTCTCTATGTCAACTAACTGAAGTGGAGTTTGGTCAACCACACAGAGAACTTCCATTCAGAAAACCCATCCAGGAGAGTCCTTCAGCCCAGCAAGTGCTACAGGAAAGCTGTTCAGAGACTGTGAGACCAAAAATAATTTTTTTTTTCAACTGGGATACTGAGACTCAGCTAACCATAGCCAAAAATTTAGATACTGCTGTGCTTCTTTGCTTCCTTGTTTGTTTCATACATTGATATAAGTATTTATCTTGCAGAAAAGAGAAGCACACACTGAACCAAGAAATGTAAGGTTCATTTTAGACATTTAAGTGATGACAGCAGAAGCTCAGTTAGGATAGGGATTGAGAGGCCTAAAGCGATTTCAGTATAACTAGAACATATATCTAAGGACTTTTGCAACTAACCAAGTGGAATAGTAAAAGGATACATTACAATGTGAAGGATCATAGGTTGAAGTGAGGTCATTTCTTATTTCTGAGATGCAATATCATTTTGATTCACTTTTATTGTCTCATGTCTATTTTATACATTTTGCCCACATTTCAATGGAATTTTCTAGTTCGTTTTATCTCTCTTTTTGGAATAATACTTTTGCCTCAAAATGTTCAAATTATAGTCAGTGAAATATTTTTATTTTCTTAATTCCAAGTTTTTTTGCCTTATACAAGATTAGTCTGACCTCACATGAACTTTATATAATTCTTGATGCTCCTCCAAGTGACACTGTTTGCTTACAAACCAAAGCGTGGAATTTTTCAGATTTTACCTAAGATATTTTAGCTGGAGTATCAATTAATTTCTCCCATGCAAATAGTCATTTATGCCAACTTTTATTTTCTATTTAACTTTTTTCACCCCAATTGAAATACATCCTTGTCATGTATTAAATATCCATATATGCTGATGCATAATCCCTGATTCAGTCAAGAAATACTGAGTAGTGGCCATTTCCCCTGCCTGCTGTGACCCTCTGGAAGTGATTTTATGAATCCCTCCTTCTTTTTAGGAATATCTTCTAATTTTTTTTTTAAGACAGCGTCTTGGTATGCAGTTCAGGCTACACTTGCATTCACTTTGTAGCCCAGGCTGGTCGCAAACTCTCAAAGATCCTCCTACCTCAGCCTCTCAAGTGCTGGCATTATCAGCATGCATCACCAGGCCTGGTTCAAGAAGGTCTTTTCGAGTGTCACTATCAGCTGGTCTTATCTGAGGAACTAGTACAAAATAAGACTCACTATGTACACTTTTGTAACTGCTTTTTTTCCCTTTGTAGTATTTGTAGTATCTGACATATGTAGTTAATCCTTTCCTTAATCATATTTCCTTCAATTTGCCTTTATTATTTCTCCTTATTTGATTTTAGGGACATTAAATTTTTGAATAGTGATCATTCATGTGTAGACAATGCCAAAACTTGACCATAACTAAATCATACTCCTCAGAGGCATGAAGAAACTTGAATTTTTAATACAAAATGTCTTGTGAAAAATGAATGTGAGACAAGAATTCAAATCAGTTATATCAAGGGGTTCCATCCAGGGGAACTAATTGAAAAACAAAATATAGCAACTAGAATCTGAACCATGAAACATGAATGATAGCTTTTCTGTCAAGTTATTTTTCCATAATTCTGTCACATTATTTTTCTCTTAGTCACAGCAACTGTATGGAACCAGGGAATGAGACACAAGCTTCCAAATTTTTTCTTCTTGGCATTTCAGAGGACCCCAGCTTGCAACCCTTCCTCTTTGGACTATTTCTGTTTATGTACCTGGTCACTGTGCTTGGAAACCTGCTCATCATCGTGGCCACAATCACAGACTCCCACTTGCACATGCCCATGTATTTGTTCCTCTCTAACCTGTCCTTTGCAGACATCTGTTTCACTTCTACCAGCATCCCAAAGATGCTGGTAAACATTCACACACAAAGCAAGATCATCACCTACAAAGGCTGCATCACCCAGATATACTTTATCATACTCTTTGGGGTTTTGGACAATTTTCTCTTAGCAGTGATGGCCTATGACCGCTTTGTGGCCATCTGTCATCCTCTGCAGTACATGGTCATCATGAACCGCAGGCTCTGTGGATATCTGGTACTAGGGTCCTGGATCGCCACTGCCTTAAACTCCTTGTTACAAACTTTAATGGCATTAAAGCTGTCTTTCTGTGCAGACTTGGAAATCCCTCACTTAGTGTGTGAACTTTATCAGCTGGTTCTTCTTGCCTGTTCTGACACCTTTGCTAATAACATGTTGATGTACTTTGCAGCTGTGCTATTGGGTGGTGGTCCCCTTGCTGGTATTCTTTACTCTTATGCTAAGATAGTTTCTGCCATACGTGCCATCTCCTCAGCTGAGGGGAAGTACAAAGCATTTTCCACCTGTGCATCTCACCTATCTGTTGTCTCCTTATTTTATTGTACACTTCTGGGTGTTTACCTCAGTTCTTCTCTTACCCAAAACTCACAGTCAACGGCAAGAGCTTCAGTCATGTACAGCATGGTGACTCCTATGTTGAACCCTTTCATCTATAGTCTGAGGAATAAGGATATAGTGGGAGCTCTGAGAAGATTCCTCAAAGTGAAGCCATGAACGAGTCATTGAAGCAGCATCTGTGGTCATGGGATGCTAAGCCACAGATCCAGACATTGCATTTAATCAATGAAATTTCTGTTAACATTTATTTACAGAAGTTCAGATATTTCTGAATTGCTTTATGGAATGTAACTTCCTTATTAAACCTTCTGCTTCCCTGGCCTCTAATGTTTTCCCTATCTAACCTTTGTATTATTCCAGTGCTTTTCCTAGGATCAGAAGTGATTTGAAGATTGACACTAGTCTTCTAGGATGATGCACTTGATACTCCTATGGAAAAACAACCCTAGGCAACTGAAACTATTTGCAGAAAAAATTGAGACATGACAGATTTTAATTTTTCTGCCATTGTTCCTTTTTATATAGTTATTGTTAGTGTTTCTTAATAATATAAATGTCAATGTATGGATGGTTTCATATTTGATCATAAGATTCTGTTATTCACTTGAGGACACGACTATATTTAGTCCATTTTTAAGAATATCTCTTATCGCCCTTGGCAAAATGTGAAAAGGAAAAGAATAGTTCAGAAAGGAGGAAAGAACAAAAGAGAGATAACCTCAAATGAAAGAAAAAAAGAGATATGACTTCATTACTTTTATATTTGGACAGTGAACTTTAGGAGATGTGGTTTGCAATGTTATTTTGGGGTGCAGGGTAAAAGAAAGAAGGTAATTAAAATTGGGGATTGAGAGAAGCTTTGATTACAACAGGATCAATGAATATTTGAATACTCTATACACAATTTTCTGTGAGGTTTAATGACATGTGCATGGAAGATTCTATTTAAATATAGAATTAATTAATTTTTTTCTTTTGACATATACAAACAAAATCCATATTCTTTCCAGATGTAAAAGGAAAACAAAACAAAACTACAACAACAACAACAAAAAACAGAGAGTGAAAAAAGAAACAAATCCAGCCACACACACACAATAACACAAAAAGTAAGGGGACTTCTCAGTCCTATTTGTACTGCAGTCAGAATTGAAACAGTAACAACTGTGGGGAACTGAGCTTGAATCCACTAGCTATGAGTCAAGGGGGCTGGACAGGTCTACCAGCTCCCCTGATTGCTCTTTTCTCTTCCTAAATACGGAGTGAAAGAGTTGTATCCTTAAGACTATGTCCAGTTCCCTCTGCCTGGCTTCCGCTGCCCTCCTATAGGTATCACTACCTAGAGGATTTTTACCTGTTTTATGACTGGATAGGTTAGTGCAGTAGAGCTGGTCAAGTCGAGCCTTTCCACTGTTTTATGAAGGGTCTCCATGATCTCCATGGGCTTCCCTTAGGAATAATCACAGCAGTTCCTTTGGTCTCCTCAATCTGTACTACTTGGGTGAGCACGAACCTATTGTACATCTCCCTCATTAGACCACTGTGTCTGACTCTCTACGATTGCTGAACTCACGCCCACCAGCCTGTGAACTCAGTGGCACCTAGGGCTCCTAAAACTATGGAGATTTTGGCTGGTGGTGGGAGGGTTCCCCTGCTGGCATCAGGTGTTGCTGCTTCTGAATGATGGGCAGCAGGCTGGTTATCTCACTGACAAAGAAGTCGCTAGTGTCTGAGGGACCAGTGAGAGAGGGCCTAATGTGGTGCTGCTCCAGGGTCTTTTCTCCTTCCCCAAATCACACTGGTCACAACCACTCTCCTCCTCTGCAACCCACAGTCCCTAGCTGGGACTGTGATCATTTTTATTTTTTGTCAAAAGCCCACTAGTTCTAATCCAGTCAATTCTATTCAAATTATTCACTGGTTTTAAGTTTCTCTGATCCTCTGAATATCTCACTCGCCAGGATCCCTCTCCAGTGAAAAGAGAATTAAAACAGATGGTTCCTAGATGAGGCTGCCAGGCACTCAGTTCCTACCCTCAGGGGGTTAGGTCCCTTCCCAGATGGTGTGTTCACTTGAAATGGATCAAGAGGTTCCGTGTCTAACTACCCTTGCTACTATGTATCTCCTGCAGGTTGCCTTATAGTGCTAATGTCTTTGTTTGCACCTGTTACAGAATACCTGTGCTTCCCTGGGCTACACTTCCCAATATCCCATGAGAACTGTTGCCTCTGATCAGCTATGATGGAATTTTTGACTCATTTTCTTTGCAGAGAAACGTGTGAGACACAGGCAAAGTACTCCAAAAACACAGAAATAATATCGAGAATCAACAAAGGGAGTACAACAAATTTCAAATCATTCAGTTGAAGAGATTATACAATTGAGAAAAAGGCTTTGCTAGTTGCTCTCTTGATTGAGGGCTAAAATTTAGACTATATAAAGAATTTGAAAAATCTAGCAGCCATTAATTAATAAACTCAACAAAAGTTGGGCACGTGAACTGAATAGATATTTCTCAAAACAAGAAATTTTAATGACCAGAAAGTATGTGAAAATATTTAACATATCAAGCTATTAGGGAAATGCAAATTAAAACTACACTGAGATTCCATTTCAGTGTCAGAATAACTACCATGAAGAATGCAAAAATAGGGCCGGAGATTTAGCTCAGCAGAGTAAGCGCCTGCCTCGCAAGCATGAGGTCATGTGTTTGATCCCCAGTACCAAAAATCAAAAAACAAAAACAAAAACAAAAAACGAAACAAAGAAGATTGTAAAAATCAACGAATGCTAGCAAGGATTTAGTGGAGAAATAAGGAAAAGAATCCTCCTACATTGTTAACGGGGAATGTAAAGTAGGAAAACCACTTAGCAAGTCAAAATAGAGAATTCTCACAAGTCCACTCAATACTAAAATGACTACATTTTTCAAAAGAATGAATGGAAATAAAATGTGGCTCAGTAATACCTCATGGGCATTTTTCTGATCAAAGAAAGGACTGGATAGATAGATAGATAGATAGATAGATAGATAGATAGATAGATATAGATAGTCAGACAGACATGTTCACATCTGAGCAATCACAATAACTAAGCTGTGGAAACAATCCAGATGCCTGTCAATAAAGTTTGTTTTTAATCTCCAAGAATTTTTAGATGTTCAACTATCTTTTTCTTGTGTATGTACAGTTTGAGACCATACTTTGTATGATTTCTACCATTTCAAATTTACTCAAATGTTTTTATCACTGAGAATGTGTTCAATATTACTAAATTTTCTGTAGGATCCTGAGAAAATGTGCAGTTTGCTATTTGTGAATTAATGGCTTTTAGATGTTAGTTGATTCAGCATCAATGGTCTGTCTGGTGATAGATGGTGCTGCTCTGTTCAACTATACTCCAGTGAGTTTTGCCTGGCTTGATCTGTCAGTTATTGATAGATTTTTAAATTTCTAAGTATAATAATTAATTTGTGTCTTTCTTCATGCTTGTCTATCAATTTTGTCTCATAGAATTTGATATTTTTGTAAGAGGAAGTAGGAATTAGGGAATTTTGTCTTACCTTGAATTGTTCACTTAACAGTTATGGTACCCTGCTTTTCCCATGATAATTTTCTTGGTCTGATATTGACTTTGTATAACATTAATATAATTACTTTGCCTTTTAAAATTGTCCCCCATTTATCCACAGGACTTAGATTCCAAGAACCTCCCACTGCCCAGGTTCTGAAACTGTAGAAAATATCAAGGCCTCCATAGAGCAGTTTGTATGTGTAGAAAACCGTTCATTGCTTCATTTAAATAAATCACCTATGGATTTTCATTTCTGCATATCCAGATTACCTACATCTCTAATCTTGTGCTTTGGGGTCATTACTAAGTAAATAAAAATTTCTTGAAAAGGTCCACTGGGAAGCTCGATTTGGTTATGGCAATTTTCTGTTTTGTATCTAAAGAATTATAAATAATATGTATAAGAAATATAAACACAAGGAGGAGAATGAAATGGGATTGTGGACAAAATAAATTTGATAAACTCAAATGATCCCTGAGAGTCTGTGAGGAAGGAAAATCTTTCTTGATTCTGTTGGTGTAAGAATCAACACTGAATTCCTTTAATTTTCAGGAAATTTTATCAAAGAGAAAAACTAATTTATCCAAAAGACCAAAGTAGTGGTATATATACAATACTAAGATACATGAGAAATTGAATACCCCAAATAAAAACGATGGAAGAGAATTAATAATTTTCAAAAGGAGAAATGTACAAAGTATAATAAGTGGAACTTTTTCGTGTTTTAAAATGTTTTATAAGATTTTGGGTTTTGTTTTACCTGTACATGTTCAATATTTATTTTATCTGTTGCTTTTTATACAGCACTCAAATGCATGAAGCAGTTAATTTTCCCATATTTCTTGTGTGTGATCCTTTATAATTCTTGGGCTTTGAACTCTTATTGTTTTCACTTTATATGTTCCTGTATTTTCCCAACTTGGAAGTTTTGCATCCTTTTCATTTATCATTTCAAAGACTTTTTTTAATTTGACTAATATCATTTTCATTTTCACTTACCACATGTGATCGTTTGTATATTTATATAAGATGAAGTTTTAACCTTAGATACTTCTTCGCCCAGCATTTAGTTGTCTTTAAAGACTCTCTGCTATATGCTTCTATTTCCACATTTGGGATAATTTTCTGCAAATGAGTAACCTATAGTGAGGTCCATAAATCATTTTGTTACACACTTTCACATAAAGATTTAGATTTTCAATGCATTTTGTTTCCTATAGTTATTTTGAAACTAGTACAATCAATTGCATTGTTTCTTGCATTCTTGATTCGTTAAGATCTTAAATCCTCTTAGTACATCTGTTTTTTTATGTGATGCACACATTCATACTCACGGGACTTTTAGTCAAATGCATGAATAGGCCTCTATGTGCACCATCAATGCTCTTTATGTTTGGTACTCTTTTCTTTCCTAGATTTCATCCCTTTATATTCTCATTCAGTGATAATTTTAAGAAGTTCTTGGATCACCAGGTTAATCTTTGCTTTTTTAAATGAAAGTATCACATTTTGCTTCATCATAATTAGAATATTAATTTGTATTTGCCTTAACATTTACACTTTGAAGTACTTTGAAACTTTTCCTATGGATGTGCTATAATATTAGCAATCTACCATAATTTCTGCAAAGATATTTGAGAATTGTTAATGTAAATCTGATTCTTAGCAAAGCATGTTTTTGTCCCAAGTTGATATTTAGAGGTGTTTTTCCTCCATTTTTATTTTCTCCTTTCTTCACCAGTCTTCTGAGTCTTGGCAGATTTTCCTTTGTCCTTCATCTGTTTTTCTTATCTTTTCTTTGTATTCTTTTTTCTTTATTTTTACTCTTCTCTTTTTCTCCCTTTGTACTCCTTGTAGAATTTCATTCTTTCCTGTCCCTTCTTTTTCTTTGGTCTTCTAGATTTTCCAGTTTTTTCCTTACTTTTATCCAATTCTGTAGGCATTCTTCCACTTCCCAAAATATCCTTTGTACTCCTCCTTGTCGTATCATAGGGTTTAAAGCTTCAAAGTTTTCCTCTTGCATTGCACCATTCTCAAATGCTATATGTTTTATAGTATAAACATAAAACTTTGCTAAGCTTTTGAGAGTTAAATCAATAAAATTACTGTTGAATTACTTTCTCCCATTAGCAAATATACAGCCATTGCATTTAGTACATATTAGTTGTAAATCAATACCTGGGTTGTCTTAATATTTACACTAAAACTGCAGATTTGTTTGCTAAGATTAATGTGGCACATGATTGGTTTTTGTGGTATGTGGCTATCTAATCTGTGTTGTATGATAGTAGTGAATACTGATTCACTACCAGTTAACAAGGTTGCATAATTTTCATGGGACCAATCTTAATCTTCGGCATGTGGAAATCCAGTTTTTCCAACACCATTTATTGAAAAGACTGTCTTTCTTCCAGTAAATGTGTTTGACAACTTTGTCAAAGGTAAGGTATGTTAGTGTGTCTGGAGTTGTTTCTAATCTATTCCATTGATCCTTGGGTCTGTTTTTATTTTTTATTTTGCCAGTACCACACTGCTTTTATCACAGTAGCCTTATAGTATAGTTTGAGGTCAGGAATTGTGATGCTCCCTGTCTTATCTTTGTTGCCCAGGATCGCCTTTGCTATTCTAGGCCTCTTCTTGTTCCAGATGAATTTTAGGATTGTTTTCTCTAATTCTGTAAGATATATTATTGGTATTTTCATTGGGATTGCATTGAATCTATATAACAGTTTTGGAAGTATGATCATTTTGACTATATTGATTCTTCCTATCCAACTGCATGGGATATCTCTCCATCTTCCAATATCCTCTTCAATTTCCTTTTTCAGAGTATTACAGTTTTCAGTATAGAGGTCTTTCACATCTTTTGTTAGATTGATTCCTAAATATTTCATTTTTTGGATGCTATTGTAAAAGGTTTTGCTTCCCTAATTTCTCTCTCAGTGAGATTGTTATTCATTTACAAAAATGCTATTGATTTTTGAGTATTGAGTTTATAACCAGCTACATTGCTAAATCAGCTCATTAAATCTGTAAGTCTCTTGGTGGAACTTTTGGGGTCTTCTAGGTAGAGTATCATGTCATCTGCAAATAATGCTAGTTTAACTTCTTCCTTTCCTATCTTTATTCTTTTAATTTCTTTTTCTTGTCTAATTGCTCTGGCTAAAGTTTCCAGAACCATGTTGAATAAGAGTGGAGAGAGTGGACATCCTTGCATTGTTCCTGATTTTAGAGTCAAAGCTTTCAGTTTTTGTCCATTTAGTATGATGTTGGCTATTGGATTGTCATAGATAACTTTTATCAGATTGAGATAGAGACCATCTATTCCAATTTTCTGTAGAGTTTTTATCATGAATGGGTGCTGGACTTTGTCAAAAGCTTTTTCTGCATCTATTGAGATAATTATATGACTTCTATCCTTGGATCTGTTAATATGATGTAGTACATTTATGAATTTATGTATGTTGAACCATCCCTGCAACCCTGGGATGAATCCCACTTGATCATGGTGTACAATTTTTTGATGATTTGCTGCAGCCTATTTGCTGGTATCTTATTAAGAATTTTTACATCAATGTTCATGAGGGAGATTGGCCTGTAATTCTCTTTTTTATTTGGATCCTTCTCTGGTTTTGGAATCAGAGCTGAAGGAATTTTTATTAAGTGAAATAAGCCAGGTACAGACACTGTCTTCACTCCTATATAAAAGAAATAGGGAGAAAAGAGAGCCCACCATGGTATGAGAAGGGTTACTGAGATTGCAGTTGGAGGATGGAAAATAATATGAAACAAATAACAATGAGAAAAAAAAAAGATCTAATGCCCTGTAGCCCAGCATGGAGACTATTTTTAGCATCACTTTGAAGCAAGATCCTGACTTGGATTCCTGGTGACCAAAAAAGAGAGAAAAACAGCAACGACAACAATAACAACAACAACAACAACAACAACAACAACAACAACAACAACAAACCAATCGGAGCTCTAAAAAATACGCAAACAAAGAAAAAACCCAAAACAATTAAACAAAAGTCCTAAAGCAACGATGTAACCATAGTGACAAGGATTAATGATTAAATGGCAAATACGGAGGCACACAGGAATTATGGTCTCATATTGCTGGGACTTTTCGTCATGTAGAAGATGCTCAGTGATGATTTGGGAAGGGAACCAGGAGTGAGGCATCAGGACATAGGGGGGCATCTGCCCACCAGGTGGCAGTAGCACAACCCCAGGTGTGATTACCAACTTTCTGTAGATATTTTAAAGTGTCTGTCAGAGATATATTGTCCCTGGATGAACCCACCTGCCTATGGCAGGGGTCTGGAAGCGTTTTTAAACAGCTCCAATTAAAAACATCTTTTTGTACCTGATGTGTTATTTTGGATTGATTGCTTGTTTTCCTGAGACTAATTTAGCAATACTAAATGAGAATATGAAGTATTGACTACATAAACTACACTTTCATGTTTTCCTGTTTGTTTTAAATGACAGGGTCTCTCTATGCTGCTCAAGCTGGCCTTGAACTCCTGCACTCCGTCTATCATCCTGCCTCAGTGTCCTGAGTAGTTTGGACTACACATATGCTTCACTGTACTCAGCTGAATGGACTTTAATATGAAACAAATAAGAGAATATTTTTAAGGTTCTAGCCTGAAGGCAACATGCATAAAAGCATTCAGACATATCATTTATAATTATCAAATGTTTTTAATTTAAATTAGTTAATTTTATTTACTCATTTTTATTTTAAAGAGGATAAAATCAAGGAAAATAAAACAATAAAACCAATCAAAATAAACTAGTATAACTGATCCAGGACTTTAAGACCTTATGAAACCAACAATAGTTACCATAATGCCTTTTGTTGTCTTCAGAATAGCTGTAAATACTTTTGGACATAGTATAGATCAAACGGAACAAAACAGAATAGAAACAATAAAAACAAAACAACAAATGCAATAAAGGACTTCAAAACAAGTCAATTGTAAACCCAAAATGCCTACCATAACATATCTTGCTATCTTTCAAATAGCTGCTCATGCCATCAGATTTAACATAATCAAACAAAACAAAAGAGAATCAACCCAACCCAACAAAAAAAATGAAAATGATATGGTTTCCCTGCCTGGATCATTTCCTAGTGAGGCCTGGTTCTCTCTCACCACAGTCCATGAATGGGGCTGACTCACAGAGAGAGGCTTAGGTGTGGCTGACCCCACTCTGGCAGCAGCCCATGCATGGCACTTGATTTCAGGTGGAGATCACCTCCCAGTGAGGGTGAGGACCCTGGTTCTCTCCCTCCGCAGTCCTTGAATGGCACTGACTCCTCAAATGTGTTTTTAAATGAAAACTCAATGGCAGCATTCAACTTTTGCTATCAACGTGATTTTCCTAATTGTGCTGGGGAAAAACACATGATGCTAAGGAGTGTGGTACCCATTGATTTATCATCAAAGAACCATAATTTTCTTACTTTTTGAAGAGAACAACAATATTCTATAGAGGCAAGAAGCCATGGTCCCAGTACTAGTCAAGGGTTTGGAGACATAAGGGACGTAATTGCAATACTCCGCTTGCCATTAGACCGGGGAGTCATCTTTAGTGTAGGGTTCCAGTAAGTGTTAGGAGGTTAGAATACTGAATGAGAAACAATTCATGCAGTAATAATAAATGCTATATTCCCTTGATTTTCAACCTTGTCTCCTGGGAACGGAGTATCTGCAGGGACAGATTATCCTTCTTGAGCAGAACAACGTCCCATGGGGAGGGAACTGGAGTATCAAGAAAGACATGCGAGTAATGAGAAGGTCTAAGAAGCTGTAGGTTCTCTCTCTGCTCCCATCCCTCTGTATGGGCTGGACAGGACATAGTTGTGTCATTCAAAGCCCTAATTCTGGTGCAGGGGCCAATACTGGACTTAATCCTACTGTGTTTTCTGGATGCATAGCTTTCCTTTCCATCTTCAACTATTCAAAAAACAGGGTTTCCACGCAGAGACCTTCCTCTCTGAAATCTCATTCAGGTCAGTCTGGGAGTCCAATAGTTGCTGCAGGAGAGGCTCAGGTCAGACCTGAAGTGAGCATCGTGGGGTCATTGCTGACCGTGGCATGAATGTAATGAAAGCACAGTTAGAAGAGGGAATGAGAGGGCAATGTTATTTCTGTAAAGTAAAATATGTTTTTTTTCCAGGATCTCTGCAATTTTGAGAAGGACAGAAATCTGGGATTAGCTACAGAGGACTAGGGAGTTAAGTGAGGGCATCTCATCTTATTAGTATGAGGGGCAATTTTGACTGTGTCGCTCCATTGAATATCACTGTATTTCTTCCAAATACAACCTGGAAGCAATAGTTTATATGTCACTCAAATTGCACTTCTACTCTTATGCTGTCCATTCGCATTTAAACATTCATTTAGTGGGTAAAATGTGGCATAGTAGGAGATGTTTTGCAATTATTTCTTTGCCCTGTGACTGAATACGAGTTTGTTAGGTGTCTACTTTCCCTATTGCAAACTTTCCGTGAGAATTTTTGGCTTGTATTACTAGTGCAAGATTGTGATATTTAATAATTATATTTACATATGACATTGCATTGTCCTTTGTTGCATTCTTTCAAACTTCCGCTGTGTTGTTTTCAATTTAGTTTACATTTGTCTGAATTTTATGAGAAAAACACGTGAACTCTCATGCATTTTATGCTATCGAATATATCTCTGGTGCTTTCATATTTCTGTCTCTTCTCTAATGCAGCGGATTCACTTGCATCATTTCAGCAACTCACATATATTTACAGAAATGCAGTGACGTTATGGCCAGTGCTTTCACTGACTGCATTGTACCTAACATTGACATTTTGATCTTGTTTCACATCTAATGCTCATGTTTAAAGCTATATGAATTTCAAGAGATTTTTACTGGCTTTTACATGTCAATTTTGCAGAGACAATTCTTGGCTAGAAAATGTTTTAGTTCTTATTGAGTTAATTGTCTGTCTTCACATATATTAGTTATTTACTTTAAAACAATTTACTCCCTTGAAGATTTTAAACATAGTTTTCTTGATGTGTATCAAATTCATGGAGTTTACTTTCACATTAAACTGCTTAAATGTTGTGATATTCACAAACTGGTTAAGCAGAGGTACCACATTTATTTTTCTTCATATAAATAGCTAATAATGGCAGTTTGCAATCATTCAAGATTTTCCAAGCAATTGAAATATAATATACTTTTTAACAAACTTCTATATGTATGCAACAAAATTTCTAATTAATCAACAGATTATATGGTGCATTACTTTTATTGATTTGTGTATGTTGAACCATTCCTGCACCTCAGGGATGAATTCTACTTTCACATAGTGAATGATCTTTTTGATGGTTTGCTGCATTCTGTTTGCTAGTATCTTATTGAGGATTTTTGCATCTACATTCATTAGGGAGATTGTCCTGTAGTCCTTTGTGGGGGTGGGGTTCTCCCCTGGTTTGGTATCATGGTAATGCTTCCTTCCAAGAATGATTTTGGAAGTATTGCTTCCCTTTCAATTGCATTAAATAGTTTTAGTTGGCATTATATCTTCTCTAAATTTCCTGTAGAATTCAAGAATTACCCAATCAAGCCCTGGGCTTCTCTTTCCTGTTAAATTTTTAATTGTATTTTCAATTTCATTGGCTGCTATCTATTTAGAATTTTTATTTCTTTTAGATTCAGTTTTAGCAATTCATATGTGCCTAGGAATGTGTCAGTTTCTTCTGTGTTTTCCATCTTATTAGAGCACAGGTTCTCAAAGAAGGTTTTGATGAACTGAATTTCCACAGGATTCATTGTGATTCCACCCTTTTGGTTCATAATTTCTTGAATTTAAGTCTTCTCTTCCCTCTTTTTGAAGAAGTTGTCTAGGGGATTATCAATTTCATTTAATCTTTCAAAGGACCAACTCTTCATTTCATTGACTCTTTGTATTGTTTTCTTAGACTCAACTGCATTAATTTTTGCTCTAATCTTTATAATGTCCTCTTTTATATGAGCTTTGAGTTTGATTTGTTCTTCTTTTCCTAGAAAACTGAAGTTCAAGAATAAGTTATTTATTTGAGCTCATTATGTTTTACTAATGTGAGATTTTACTACTATAAACTTCCCTCTTAGGACAGATTTCATTGCATCTCATAAATTCCAGTATGTTTTATGAGCATTATTGTTTAATTGTATACTGTTTAATTTCTTCATTGGTTGTTCAGACGGGTGTTGCATAATTTTCATGTATTATGTAGTTTTTGTAGTTTCTTTTACGTTTGATTTGCCCTGTTATGTGGTTTAAGAGAGATAGAGGGCAAGATAAAGAGATGATTGAGGTCAAATATAGTAGAAGCCAGGCTGTAGGCAAAGAGTGAGCACCAAGGTTTTGGGGAACTGGTAGATACAGGAAGGAAAGAATGAAAGAGAAAACAAGGATGATTTCAGGTGAACCAGGAAGAGAAGAGACAAAGTTTACTCATATAAAAATATCTTAAAATCAAGAGATTTAGTTGAGGAAATAGAGAAATAAGTTGAATATTGAAAAACAAAAAAATAAGCATAAAATACCTAAGCAATGGAAAAAAGAAATAAAAGGGTAAAGATAAACATAAAAAAACTAAGATAACCACAACAAAACAAAAAAAGCAAAACAAATGTATCGATAATACAGAATAAGGAAAACTAATCGACAGAAAAATAAAAGTACTTAAATCCCTCTGGTGTCCCCTGCTCTATGGTAGTGTCCAAGTCAGATTCAAGAAAAGTGTATTTCAGCCAAGTTTGCAGTGGGACTTGTGCTGGTAATGGGGCTGATCTTGCCGTCTGAGTGTGGGGGCTTGAACTGATCTCTTGCTGGCTTTCTCCCAGAGTCCTTTGATATAAATTGGTGGCCTCAGCCACATGCTTCTGTTCCGCATGTCCATGTATCAGAGGACAAAGCTGGTTCACCTAACTTGTGAACCGCTGTCTCACATTCTCCCGGTTGTTTGGAATTTCCACACTGCTGGTCACACCTGGCAGCATGTGCACCTGTGCTGTAGCCTGCTGCTACTGTTTGCAACTGTGTTATAATCACTGTATCCACGTGGTACTCTTCCACCACACTTGGTTTTATTACGGAACTTCTCATTTTCTTTAATTTTTTCTAAGTACTTCTCATTTAATCTCATGGCATTGTGGAAGGAACGATGAACAACGTGAGCAAAACTTCTCCTCAAATGTTCTTTGCATTGTAACAGCTAGAAAAGTGTACAGTCAAATACATGTGTGTTTGATGGTGTGGTCCTGGGATGAATCACAGGGAGAGGATAATTCAGGGTAAATGTTTATGACCTTCACTGTCTGTGCACCATCTTATAGATATGGTGATGGGAAACAACTACATGATGTCTACAATGTGCCTATTGAGTTCCCCAATATCAGATCCATCGTAAAACCAAAGAGCAGAATTGGGATAACTAGAGACTGTAAAGAGTGGGAGGAGTTTGGAGTTCGAGAGAAGATGGTTAATGGGTAAAGTGGACAGCTCAATAGAAGGAATTATTTTTAATGCTCTGTGGAACAGTATGGTAATGATGTCTGACAATGATAATTGTGTTAGTATTTCAAAATCTCTAGTAAAGAAAATTTTGAGTGTTCCCATGTGAAGAAGTAATAAATATTTAAATAGATAGAAATAGCCCTTATCCTGGACTCCAGGAAGAGAAAGGTCCTTGCCTCCCGAGAAAGAGCAGACCTGGAGGACTAAACTGGCTGATGAGGAGTGTAGCAAACTCCGTTCTCCCATGGGAGAAAGCAATTGACCGGTAGCCATTTTGGGGCTGGAGCTGCTCCAGCTTCCTCCAGCAGCTCCTAGCTGGGTGCAGACCCATGGAAATTGCTCTGACTGAGCCCTGCCCCTGCGTGCATTCTGGGGGCCACCTCAGAGGATCCCTGTGGGTGACCGGTTTGGTCTGAAGGTGGCGGCTCCATGCACACTCCAGGAGTGGTGGTAGAAGATCCGTGAGTGACTGGCCCACGTTCTCAGGCAGTGGCCCTGTCCCTGCACACACCCCATCAGCCATCAGGGAGCCACGGCAGGCTGGGGAAAGGCAGTGGACAGTGCTGCAACAGTGCACCCAGAGGCAACAATCAGATATCCATAATCAGCACTGGCTAGAAGAACCAAACAGTCTCACTCCAGAGAAATTGTGGCCAATGTGAAGAGTGCCATGGTCCCCAGTACCCATTTGCCCAGAAGAACCCAGGAATATGTCAAGATAAAGAAGCAAAAGGCAGTCTCTGGCTTCCAATCCAAACAGAGCAAGTCCAGGTGATGCAAACGCAGAAGAGACCAGGAGTCACACAGCTGAAGTTTATGAGGTGATGGTAACTGAAGTAAAGAAACAACTTCATGAGGCTATAAAAGAAATTAGAACTGAAATACTAGCTCAACTAAAAGAAGAAATGAAAACCATAATAAAATAATTGCTAGGCAAAAGAATTGCTAGGAGACATAGATGAAAAATAGAGCATAGGAAAATGAGGGAAACCTTGGATGAAAAATACAAAAAAGATTTAGAATACATGAAACAGATTCAAAGGGATAACCAGGAAATCAAAAACTCCAATGAAAGTTGGCAAAACCACTTGAAGGAAACTGGAGATAGAATTTCAAACCTTGAAGACAGGTTTACAGCTTGTGACCATGAAAGGAAAACAATCTTAAAAATAACAAGGAACCTGGAAGTAACAATACAATGGCTGCAAGACAACCCAAAGAAACGTAACTTAAGAATAAAAGGTGTGAGTGAAAAAGCAGGGGTCAGTACAAACAAAATTAAAGCCTATTTACAGAAATAATTTTAGAAAACTTCCCAAGCATGGGAACAGAAAGTGACTTTCAGATAAGTGAAGCATATAGAACTCCAGCTAACCATAACCAAAATAAATCTACACCCAGACGTATAATAATCAAGATCCCAGAAATTCAACACAAAAACAGAATACTAAAAGCTGTTAGAGGAAAGAAACAGATCACTTACAAAAGAAAACCCATCAGAATCACAACAGACTTCTTAACACAAACCATCAGGTCAAGAAGAGCTTGGAGTGAAGCATTTCAAGCCCTGAAAGAAAACAACTTCCAACCCAGATTGATGTACCTTGCAAAACTATCTTTCAAAATCAACGGAGAAACAAGATACTTCCACGACAAAGAACAACTGAAGGGATTTATGACCACAGAGTCAACCCTACAAAGAATACTGAAGGACATTTTCGAGAGAGATAAAAAAGATCACAGCTCCAGAAACAGTGGCTGAGCGATATCACCGAGTGGGGCAGACAATTGAATAATCCATCATTGGGATTTGAGTTCTGTATTCTTTTCATTGAGCTGTTTAGTTTGGTCTTATTCTATCTTGATTTGCCTAATTTTATTATATTTGATGACATAGACAGCTATTTCAAAGATAACAAAATACATTAGGGTAGTCATTATTGATATTTAATCACCTTGTTTGGAAACTCTGTATTGCATTCATTGTTTTGTTTTGCATGATTTTAACCTATTTTGGTTTGTTTGATTGTAGTATAACTGATGATATAGGCAACTGCTTAGAAGACAATATGTGGCAGTATAGAAATCAGTGTTGTTTTACTATGTACAGCTTCCATTGTTTTTTATTGGTTTTATTCTGTACTATTTTGTTCAATCATATTATGCCTGATGGTATGGGCAGTTATTTTGAAGATAACAAGAGGTATTATAAGGGTAAAGGAGGAAAGAAGGAAGGGAAAAGGAAAAAGACATTAATTTATATATAGGTATACATAAGATAGTTAAAATGACTATACTACTAAATGCATTAGCTATTGAAAAAGAACAGTTAATGCGCATATGATTAGATCAATTTTACATGTCTATATCTGTTAATCTAAACAACCCCTTTGAAGGTAGCCATATGCAATATTACAACCACTGTCAAATTCCAATCATCTCAATTTGTAAACCTATAATGTTAATGTATTGGATTTGTTGTTGTTTGTTTGTTTGTCTCTTTTGCTTTTTGTGTTTCTTTTCTGTGTCCATTTTCTCTTGAATAAAAAAAAAGAAAAAAGAAAGAATTTATTATTACAACAATAGGAGATGTGACCTCTTGATGGAAAGCTGAACATTAGAAAGACATTCTTCACTAGAGATGACAGAATGATCCCTTAAATGAAATCAATAAATATATGGAACATAAAAATAAGAAACTGCCTATGGAAAATAGATGATAAAATTTACAAAATATTACTAATGCAAGTCTGCTGCCTCTTCCACCACCATTTTCTCTCTCTCTCTCTCTCTCTCTCTCTCTCTCTCTCTCTCTCTCTTTTACTGCAGATTATATCAACAATATGGAAACAAGGAATTACACACAAGTTTCAGAATTTGTTCTTCTGGGATTTTCAGGAGATCCAGAACTGCAGCCTTTTGTGTTTGGAGTTTTCCTCTCCATGCACCTGGCCACTGTGCTAGGAAACGCCATCATCATTCTGGCCACAGTGTCAGACTCCCACCTGCACACTCCCATGTACTTCTTCCTCTCCAACCTGTCCTTTGTGGACATCTGCTTCACCTCCACCACTGTGCCCAAGATGCTGGTGAACCTCCAGACACAGAGTAAAGTCATAACATATAAAGGCTGCATCACTCAAGTATATTTTTTTGTACTCCTTGTAATGTTGGACATCTTCCTGTTGACTGTGATGTCCTATGACCGCTATGTCGCCATCTGTCACCCTCTGCATTACACAGCCATCATGAACCCCCAGCTCTGTGTTTTCCTGGTTCTAGCATGCTGGGTGCTGAGTGTCCTAAATGCCCTGTTACACAGCTTGATGGTGCTGCAGCTGTCCTTCTGTACTGACCCAGAAATCCCACATTTCTTCTGTGAACTGAATCAAATAGTGCATTGTGCCTGTTCCAACACCTTTCCTAATGATGTGGTGACATACGTTACCACTGTGCTGCTGGGTGGTGGTCCCTTTGCTGGTATCCTTCACTCTTATTTCAAGATAGTTTCCTCCATACGTGCTATCTCATCAGCTCAGGGGAAGTATAAGGCATTTTCCACCTGTGCCTCTCACCTCTCTGTGGTCTCTTTATTCTATGGTACAAGTCTAGGTGTGTACCTGAGTTCTGCTGTTACCCAAAACTCATACTCAACTGCAACAGCCTCAGTGATGTACAGTGTGGTCACCCCCATGCTGAACCCCTTCATCTATAGTCTGAGGAATAAAGACATCAAGAGAGCTCTAAAAAACATTATTTACGAGGGGAACTAGGAGTTTTAATATATGCCCATGATTATCATTTCAACATTTCCACATCATTTATTTAATTTTCTTTTAAGACTTTGACTTTGTCTAATTTTTAAACAATTTGTCATTTGATATTTTCCTAATGTCCTAAGGTTTTCAAAATAGCATCTTAAATATATATTTAATTCCCTCTTAGGTTATGGATCAAGTTTTATTTCCAACAGCTATACAAAATATCTAGAAATAAAGTTGACAAAGGACATGAAGGAGCCCTACAATGAAAGTTTGATGAATTCAGATCACCAGGACAAAAAAATAGAAAAGATCTTCCCTGTTCATGGTTTTGAAATACTACTACTGCAACATGTCCATACTGCAGAAAAGGAAGTGTGGATTCAGCGTAACCCCTATAACAATACAAAGGACACTCGACACAAAAATATTGAAAGACACCTTACAGTCTGTATGAAGAGGTGCTGGACTAGAAAATGTCTGGACCCGTGAACAGGTCTTGGATATTTTGACCCAAACAACAGGTACTGTAAGGAGACTGGAGTTCATCAAAAATCTGGGTATCACACACTTTGAGTGAAGGTCACCAGGCAGATCGCAGAAAAATTGGTAATTATTATTGGTAATTATTAACATAAACTAATGGACTGAAACAATGCATCCCAGTGCTGAATAAGCTTCATGCCAGTTGCTCTTGTGTAGGAATAAAAGGAAAGAAATAACATTCCCTCATAATCATTTCTTCTCCTCTTTACACTTCTCATAATGCTCCCCTATAATCATATTGGAAAACACTTAGTGCAGACAGATCATCCTAGTGTATCCATCTAAATGGGGAGAAGAAAGTTCCATCCTGTGTTCCAGGATTTCAGGAAGTTCAGATAAACACCATATCACAGGAGCCACCCCTCCCGCATTTCCCTGCCTCACTAAAATGAGCAGAAGACAAACTCAAGCAGAACTGAAGAAGAAAACCATTTTCAGTCATTCCCTTTGCCCTGGTATGGAAAACTTCAATATATTTCTATAACTCCAAAATGAAATTACCACCATGTAATAGGGAAGCACTGTACTAATTAGAATCGGGCCTGTAAAAATGTGACCACTGTAGCGGAAATTCAGGAGAGTGGGAGAGATGCCTCACACCAGTCCTGGGAGTGGGAACTCTAAGCAGAGTGGTCCCATGGTAGCAACTTCAGGGAAACAGCAGTCAGAAGCATCCACAGGGGACTCTGGGAGGGTAAAGGCTCTGAGACCTGATAGCTCTTGCAGGGTACAGTGAAAGACTGGACCACAGAGGGTCTTGGTGCAGCAGTTTTAAATGAGTTTGAATTGCTTGAGGTGTGTGGACCTAAGACAGGACACATCCCAGCCAGCACCACCCACAGGAATGCAGGCTTGCATCTGGCAGAGCTCGTCCTGCAGAGTGAGTGAGAGGCAGTCCCAGGCAGCTCTCTGGACATTCCAACCCCTTCTCTCCTGAGTCCAAAAGAATCTAAGTTCCCTGAGGAGAATTCGAGCCCTGGTTGATCTACCTCAGTACCCAACCACAACCACAGGCAGTAGAGATCAACTTAACCACACACTGTAAGACTTCTCCATATTTGAACTATGCTACTAGGGCAATCTCATTGAATGCAGATTTTAAAGCACATTTATAATTTCCTTTCATTTTTTCCTTCTAGTTTTGCTTTAATAAGTCCTAGGGGATTGCATGTGTCTCGTGAGACATACAAGTGTGTGCTATTGCTCTTAATTCCAAGGTATACTTACTGCATTGCATTACAGTCACCTACGTCAAAGGTTGTTGAATAGGGTTACTGCACTGCTGAGCTGTATCCCTGGCCTCTATTTTCTATTTAGTTTTTACTCTGGATTGAGCAGAGTGCATATCAATATAGGGAAGGGGGAAAAGAAATGGAATGGAAAAGAATTAAGATTTGAATATTCCCAGTAACAAATGAAGCTATTAAGTATCACAAACATATATTTACATCAAAGAACACAAGGACCCTTAATCCTCCCATTTTCTGATGACAGTAGCACAGTCTAAGTTCATTGCAGATTGCTCAAGGTTACCTCCTCTTCTAGGTCATTTGTCAGAGCTCAGGTCACCCTTCTGGTCATCCTGTGTCCAGTAGTAGACTCTGTGTTTTTAGGTAGACGCAGAGATTATATTTCTCCTTTAGAAAGGGGGAGCTGCGCCCATACTCACTAAAGGTTCCTGTGTTTAGTTCAAGTATGTATTACTTCCGTTATTTAACTTCTTTTCTAACTATTAACATTCCTGGGTTTCACCTGATTCCTGGTTCACTCAAGTTGTCCATAATTTCCTATGGACATTGTATGTCCTCATGTAGCTACAGACCTATGACTTTGAGTAACTCTCCTGAAGATGTTTTGAGTACTGCTGCCTGCAGGTTGCCAGGTTCTGGATTGGAAAAGTGCATTTGATACATCCTCAAAAAGATTAAACAGTAACAGTGTGCAATTATGGACACCCAATGTTACAATATTAATTACCCTTTGTATGTGTATTGGATTAGCTCATTGTATCTTATGTTGTATTAAGCATCACTTGCACATGCCCTGAGGACTGAGGTGCTGTTATCCTGCTGATTTTTGGATAAAGCTCACTTTCAGCCTAGGGGCCATTAGTTTTTTCTATCCATACGGGCCTTTCAAAACATGGCAGCTCAGTGTCTCAAGCTGAGCAGAGCAGTCACTGTCTTCAAGATGCTTTCCCTAGACATTTGCAAGATGTTCCTTGTCAGCTCAACTGTAATTTCTTTATTTGCTTAGCCGAATGTTTCTTTTTTTTCACATTTGGCTGTTTTCTTTCCTAACATTGTAAGTTCTCACTCATCCACCACCCTGATCAACTGACATCTCAACGTGATTGTACTATCAAATCCTCTATGTATTCATTCCACAGGAAACAGTTCTTCAACAACTACTATGTTCTATGTATTCATTCACTGAACTCATGACACTTTATTCTGTTATAGAGAACATTTCTTGTCCTATTAAATGCACATATTTAGATGCTAACTCCCCATTCTGCAGATCACATAAGCATTTTGAGTCCTATTTTTATACATGTACAAGTACACTCATGAGAAAGCAGATAACAAAGAATATACTTTCTAAAAAATCAGAGAAGGCTTATAAATTGTTAATATTGGGAAAATGCACACAAATCTAAATGATGTGTTTCAATTATTAAAATGTTTAAAGATATATGAGTCAATCAAAGTTAGTAATTTTTAATGTTATCTAATGCTGTTGTTTTGAAAAACCTACCAAGAAACCAAGAATTGCAGTATACATGGTTTTATACTAAGGGTTCACAATTAAATTCCTTCTTGAAGAAGAAAATAGAAAATTTTCTGAACGTATCAGTTTTGTCTACAGCAAAATCCAGGCTCTGAAAATCCAAGGATCCTAACTAAGAAAGAGTCTCTGTAAAACTTTAGAGAAAACCGTAGCCCAGTTCTGGGATTAGTTATTAGGGTTTTAAACCATTGGGGAACAGAAGACCCCATGGGAAAGAAGTAATAAGGATGGATTCACCTGCCATTTAACTTGGTGGGTTGGCGACCTGAGAATCAGCAAGGAAAATTGTTTTTTGCAGAGCAACATTCCATAGGGAACTTATATACTCAGGCAAGGGATGAAAAGAGGGAGAGGAACGTAATGAGCAGATTTACAGAGCTTTCAATAGTTGCCTGCCTCAGTCCCTTGGAGTGTGCCACCTTGATATGAATGTGACATGGCTCCCTACTTTGGATTCTGCATCTGACTTGAACCTTTTGTGCTGTCTTGCTGGCAACACAGTTTCTGGCTGCAATGTAAATGATCCAGGTAGGAATTTGAGTTTCTGTGAAAACTTTTCATCCAGAAAACCCACACAATGCAGAATGTCCTGCAGGGAGCTTCTGAGAGTTTGGGAGCAAAGAACTTCTACCTAAGGAACCTGAGAACCAGAAGACCACAGCGCAGAGTTGAGGTATAACTGTAGCTGATTGCTTGCCTGTTTGAAAACTTCATTGATACGTTTATTGTAATTGCACAGAAGAGAACGAAACACTGAACTTGGTAATGGAAGTCCCAGAGTAGACTGTTAAGCAATTGAAAGGAAACAAGTAGAACAGGGATTAAGATATTTAAGTCTTTTCTCAAACATATCTCAAATAATTAAGTGGAATAGAAAAAAAAAGCATTTACCTATGGCATGACATTGAGTGCAGGGAGGGTATTTTTTATATTGGGGTGGGAACATCACAGTGATTTGTGGCCTATTGTCTCATGCCCATTTCTACATTTCTCAACATTTCAATGAAATTTTTCAATTTGTTTTATTCTTTATCAAAGTTGAGGGTTTTATATTTTAGATAATTTCAGCGTTTTTTTAATATTTTATTATTGAGTAGGTCTATAGTTTTAATACTGAGTTTCCTGCCTTCTACCAGATAGTTACGTGTGCACATGATGTAAATGTACTTTTTGATGTTCAACTAAGTTTTAATGCTTATTTTCATCCTGAGGTGCTTAATATATCTTGTTTCTTATAAGAAATGTGATCTATGGTATCAACTTAAATTTCCTCCATGGATAGCCATTTATGCCAGCTTTTATTTATTTTCAGATGATGCATGAAATTAAAACATCCTCATTTATAAGGTATCTACTTTCTTTGATTCGCAATATTTTATCTATTTTTTTGCAAATGTTCTTACAAATTTAGCATCAGAAGCAATTTGGATATTTTCAGTACTTTCACAGAGGGAGTTAAACTAATTTATCCACACAATAACAATAGGTAGTGGAATTCATTGTAATTTTTTGTTTAAAATAAATTTTGACACAATAGTTTTTCAATTTTTTCTCCATTATTCTTTTCCTAATTGTTAAGTTTAGTGTTTTTTATGATGTAACCCTTAGACTGCTGTTTTTATCGTCAAGCATAGGAAACTACAATCCTTCAAAATGATACTGTTCTCTTATTCTGCACATTTTCGTAATGCATTATACATACCTTATCAAAAAATAATGAAATATTGCTGTCAACTACATGTTAAATGTGTAGCCTGCGCTGAAAAACAAGTTTGCATAGAGCTATTGATTAATATCAAAATGAGATGTTCTTACATGAATACGTATTCCAATTGTATATGGAACTTCAGTCATATATCTATGAAGATGAGTTTGATTGTGTGCACCTGATTATTGAAATACGCATTCCCTTGAAATGTCTGGGTTGTTCACGAGGCAGAACTGGTGTTATCCAGAGGGCACGTGTAAAAGTTTTGTTCAGTAGACTGCAGAATTTGCTTTCATGTTCCACATGATTCATTGTGTCATGTAGGTTAACATTCTCCAGTACTTTCCAAACTCTGATTTCTTTCATTGCTGTAGACAAAATTTTTCCTCCTTTTTAAAGTTTGTCATAAACATCAAAGTGCAGGTGAGTGAATAATACATATGAAGGTTGTCATTTTCAATTTTTGATGTTGTAAACTCTGTTTGACCCTCATGAATAAATATAAATTCCACATAAACTTGAATCTGAAATAGAGTCCTTAGTGGGATAATAGTCTACCACAATGAACTCTTGGTTGTTCCTGAAATGAAGATTTGAGTGTTAGAAACACTTTTATCTCCTGAGTTAGCATATGTGTCCTCCAACTCTCTGTGATTACCTGGAATGAAAACACATCAGTGCTCACTATTTAATATTAATATCAAAAATAAATGTAAATCAACAGCTAATGAGATATATTGTCTTCATATATCAGAACAAATGACCCAATATGCTATTTTTATTTATGTGAGTACTGGAGATCATAAAAAGAATAATTAGATGAGAAAAAATAGAAGTAATTGAAACTGGAAAGGAGGAAGATAAATTGTCACTGAAGTGGGATCTGGGAAATGTGGAGAAATGCAATTGAAAAAGGAAAAGAGGAATAAAAATAAGCTACAATGTGTATATGTACAAATTCTCAAGATTAATGTAATTAATTTTGCAAGTATATACTTGCCATATATAACAAAAAGGGGGAAAAACTAACAGTTCTATGAAAATTATAATTTGAAAAAATTCAATTATATTCCAAGATGCAAAATCAACATAAAATTCAGCACTATTTCATACAGTAGTAACAAAAATAAACAAATAAATAAAAATTGAAAGGATTAATTCTAGGCTAGTTACAAAAATCTAAAGTACCTAGAATACATTTGAGCAAAGAAATTAAAGAGCTCTGCAATGAAAATTAGAAGACACAAATGAAGGAGATAAGAAAACTAAGACAAAGAAACTGAGAATAGATATTGTTCAATTTCCCGTGTTTCCCAAAATATCTGTAGTTCTCATGTAATTCCTATCACAGTAGCAAGCGTATTCTTCTCAGTACATAAAACAGCCCACAATATCATACCATTCTTCAAATAACCAGAATGAGCCATGCAAAAAGAACAAAGCAGGAAGTATCACAACATCAGACTCCACAGCACATTTCAAATTTATACTAAACACGTTTGCAAGGTATTGACTTAAAAACAGACAAAATAACCTTCAAATTACACCTTATTCATGAAAGAATGTACATCATCAAGAAATCAATTAATAACAAATGCTGATTAGGCTATAGGGAAAAAAGAATATATTGTTGGGAATACAAAAGTGTTAGAACCTTTAAGGAGGTCAGCATAGAAATTACTCAAAATGGAAAAACTAGAAATGTCATTTGACTCTGTTATTGCCCTCCTGTGTATCTTCCCAAAAGGGAAAAGACCTCCTCTGACAGTGATACTTGCATGCTCATGCATATAGCAGTGCAATTCATAAGAGCTAAATTTTGAAAGAGGCTTATAGATCCATCACAGATGAATGGATAAAGAAAATGCACCCATTTCCAAACAATGGAGTTGTAGTCTGCCTTAAGAAAAGTAAACTTGAATCATTTGTTAGAAAATGGATGCACCATGACACTGTAATATTAAGTGAGACAAATAAGACACGTGAATTTAAATATCACCTTTTTTCTCTTACATGGAAAACCAAAATCATAAACAAAGCACAAAATAAAGATAACAGGAAGTGGGAGACCTTTCTCAAATGGGAAGGGAGTCAAGAGATGGAGGGAGAGCAGTGGAAGAGGATGAAAAGGGAATTACAGTGTACAGTGTACCTGTACAAATTCCCCACAAGAAATATCAACATTATAGACTTCAAACATGTATTAATAAAAATTTAAAAAGTCATATAGATGAATAAATAGAAAGGACTCCATATATTTGCCCCAAAATGATTTTCAACATGGATGCCCAGAACATATATTGGAGACAGAATAGTTTCTTTACTGAACGTTATTGAAACCCTGGAATAATCGCCAGTGAATGAGACTATCGCCACGATCTCTTTCCCTATGCAAAAATCAACTACTATTGGAAGAAAGGTGTAAATGTTAAATGTGAGTACTGAAGTGTGAAACTAGTGAAGGAGACCTCAGGACAAACAGGCCACAAGGGAGGTCAAGGCCGAAATGTCTTGGGTAGACACCTGGAAGTACAGACAATAATAAGGGTAATCATCAAATGGAATCGTACATTAAAAAGAGGGAACTGGACAGCAAAGAAAATTATCAAGAGTGAAGAAATCAGCTAAACAGTGGGAGAAAATATTTGCAAACTATTAATGTGAAAAGGGTTAGTACACAGAATATATAAGGAAGTCCCATAAGTCCTCAGGAAATAATCTGCTTTAAAAATTGAAAATTATGTGGGTGGATATTTCTCAAAAGAAGATACACAAATGTGCAAGAAGCATATTAATCATGCAGAACAGCACTCTTGGAACCACGGAGAGACCTGTCATCTCACCCTCGGTGGAATGGCTCCTATCCATCGCCACCGCCATGGCGACCCAGGGGAATGGTGCGGAAGGCGGCCCCGCCCATCACTGCCTCTTCAATCCAGGCGAAGCCCTGGGAAAGGCCCAGAGAATGGACCCTCCAACCTGCTATGGAGGCCGAGGGGAACTGACGGAGAAGGCCCGGGAATCAGAGGGGAAAAGCACCACAAAGCTAAACGTTGTTTAGACTTGCCATGGTTTTCTAACAAATGAACAAAGTTCTCTCCTTTGATAAAGACAGCAAATTTTTGAAGCTATCAGGAGCCATGTCCCCTTTATAAGTCAGTGCTCTGGCGTTCCCAGAAGTCTTTTGTTTGTTTGTTTTTGGTTCCAGTAATTGAACTCAGGACCTTGGGCTTGCCAGGCAGGTTCTGTGCCACTGAACTATATCCCTGGCCTAGTCCTAGAAATCTTAAAAATTCAGGAATCTCAAACTTTGGAGAAAATTGTAACTAAGAATTGGGCAAAATTAGTAAGTAGGTTAGGCTTCTGGAAGACAGAAGGTTTCATGGAGAAGGAGTAATAAAGTCTGGGTTCTCCTGATTTTTAACCTTATCTCTTGGGTACATAAAACGAGCAAGAAATTTTTCCTTTTGGCCCAGACCCAAGTCCCAAAGGGAAATCAGGAACTCGAGGCTGGAGCAGTTAGGGGAACTGTGTGTAATGAGCAGATACAGGGAGCTATAAGATGCCCTGATGTTGTCCCTCTGAGGTTGAATCAAGCTGGACGGGACATTGGTGGTGGGTTTTGGAGCCTCAAGGCAGGGTAGGGGGACCCATGCTTCACTTCTTCCCGCTGCTTTGTGGAGGGCAGAGCTTCAGTCTCCACCACCAGCCATCCGGGGAGGAAGCCTTACTTCCTCGCGGAGACCTTCCTCTCAGAGACCCCGTGCAAGTGAGTCTGAGGCTCCTTTAAGTAAGACTCGGAGAGAGCAAAATTTGAGGAAGTTTACATGAGGTCAGTGAAGAACCAGCTCCACTGAGCCCAGTTGCTGTGTTGTTCACTGGGTTGACTCACTCACAAGTAATGTATTAATATGTTACAATGAAAAATATCTGTTAGAATCAGCAATACAGGAATGATTGACAAATTTTTAAATTACGGGAATGGAAGTTCACTTTTTGAGTCTTTTGAAGGTATAAATGACATAAAATGATACCAGCAAAGTTCGATCATATTCAAGTTTCACAGGTAAGGGAGTAAAACAAGTCGAGGAAATTGGAGGGGTAGGAGGATTCTAGCTTTTTTAAACATCAGTATGTTTCAATAGGTTTCTGTCTTTAAAAGGATTCAGGCAAAAAACTGCTTGAAAGTACTACTTTAAAGTTTATGAGTCATATAATTTACAATGTTTTCTTAGGCTGCATAACTGTTTTTGTATAATTTTTTAATTTAATAGATGAGAAGAGGTATAATTACAACCTTTTTAAATTTGCAATTATTTCCTCACTTCTGAGACTGAATATAAGTGTACCATTTGTAGACATTAACTTTCCTTGTTTCAAACAGTCTGTGAAAGATACTTGCTTTTGTATAGTAGATGTGTAATCTTTATTCTTGTTTTTATTGCATTCTTTCAAACATGAAGCTTAAAGTTTTTCAACCACTATGCCATTTGTCATCTAGGCTTTATTTTTAAATATGTAGGTGTATTTGGAAAGAATTGTGAAAGTTTACTAATATGTCATGATCAGTTTAATCAGGTGGTTGTATTGTGTGCACCACCTCAGTCACTTTTTAACTCTAGGACATTTCAAACGCTTCCTGTATCGTTAGTGGCAATAAATCTGTTACATGTCTTGCCATCTTGTTTTGTGCATGTATTTTAATTTTTTAAAGAATTTTAATTGGCCATAATTGTACACAGGACACATATACACCATGTGTAGTTACCAGAATAATTAGCAATTCCATCGCTTTCAACAGTTATAATTTATTTGCATTGGGAGTCTTCATCTCCTCTTTCTAGTTCCTCATAAAATGCATAAGTAATTTTTCACCACTGCAAATTTTAATCCTTCTGTGCTGTAGAATGCAAGAACTTATTCCTCCTGTGTGACTGCGTGTTGGATTCTGTTATCCAATCTCCCTCATTCTCTCCTCTCTATTCCCATTCGCATTCTCCAGTAACCACTATACGACTCCCTCTTTCTGTGAGATGAGCTTTTTCAGCTTTGGTGTCTGAGAGACAACATGTAGCACTGTATTTCCGTGCCTGAATTATTTTACTTACCATAATGTCAGTTCTATCTGTGTTGCCCCATGACAGGATTGCATTTTATTGTTTCATTTAATACAGACTGTGTTGATGCTCTGTATTCGCCATGTGCTTTAGTTCCTCTGGCATTATTTTCACTTACACACCCTTAATTTCTTAAAATTTGTTTCCATGTAAATGTACAGGTTTGGAAATGGCAAAAGTAAACTACAGATATATTCCTTGCTTGCTTGATCTTGCATTATAATGGAAAAGGCAGAGGATGATTAAATTAATTCACAAGCAACGTGGTGTTATTAGGGATAAATCATACAAACAAACAGGATAGATAGTCATGCCATGGGTGGAATTTCACACAATATTATGTTTGCAGGCCTTTGCATGTTGAATGAGGAACAGAAAGGTCTAAAGTGTACCCATGGGGTTTTTGAAAAAAGAAATCAAACTCCAAGAATAATGAAAAGATACTACAAAAAAAACTGAGGGTAGGGCTTGCCTCATCTTCTATAGACTCCAGACGTAAATAAATATTTAAGGAGGTGGGAATCTAACTATCTTGACTTAGGCATCGTACGATTATGTATATTTATGTTTTTCTCAGTGTGCCAAAAACATACAAATTCATTCTGCATCAATTAAAATTATAAAAAAGTCAGATATGGTGAATTAAATATAGAATGAGTATAGGAATGATAATTATATCTGAGACATGATGTGGATGCGATAGTACAGAAAGAAGAGCAGGAAAAGTGCCATCCATGGCACTTTGATCTAGAGAGGAATTCAGCTTCTGCTGGCTTCCTGTTCTCTCAACAACCCGGTTCCTCTATTGGGGTCCTCATTTATGCTGCTTTTCTTACATTAACAGCAATATACCTCTTTTTAAAAGTATCTTTGTCTTTATCGTTAATGAATTTTAACCTTTTGGCTCTGTCCCAGGATAAGAAAATCCTTTCACACTGTGATCCAGCACACATGTGCACACAGATACAAGTGCACCACAGCCCACAATTTTGTAATCCTATCGCTATGTAGGATATACACTAATATTTTCTTCTATGTTTTACATATTGTCTTCTATTTAAATCTTGAGAAACCTTAGTCTGATCCCCTAAGGGACCCAGACCTTGGAATACGGAATGTATCTGCCATGGCTATGTTGGCATTTCCTGCTTCTTTGCTTTCTCGCATTATCAGAAGTTTCTGTAACAGTACATTGTCTCCTATGCTGATACATTGTATCTATTCAGCCACTCTTCCTAACTCACCTAGCTGAGAGTTGTGCAGAGTATGGCGATTTCTACACCCATCGTGATATCATCTGTGCGTGACTAAGACATGGAATTAAGTAAAAGCAGCACTTGTATGGCCTCTAGGTGTCAGTTAAATGCATGCAGGAAGTGTTGCTTGTCTGTGGGAATGTTAAGTGGTTGAAGAAGGGATGCAGGGGCCTCTTAAAGAGAAAGTAAAGCTTTTTCCGATGTAGAAGGGGCAAAAATTCCAGAGAGAGCAGTGGTGGAGAATTCCAACAGAGAGAAATGAGGACTGAAGCTGGAGCTGCTGGGCAAACTGCAAGTGAAGTTTAAATCTGGGGGATCAGTGTGAGTGGGAGCAGGAGCCTGAGGGCCAGGCCAGCGAGGGGGGCATAGAGCGGAGCCCTGCGTGTGAAGCTACAGATTCTATAAATTCTCCTAGGGGGAGGCCAAGGGGTGTTGAAGGAATGAGCACAGTTGAGAGGTAAAAAGAAAAGCTTACCACATCTCTCACCAGTTTTAATTGTCTATTTCTTAATAAAAAGTAACCCTGTGTGCATTGTCTGAGTATCTGAATCACCTTAGGAAGATGGGTATTGATATCCCCAGCATAGAAGTGAGGACACTAATACTTAGTAGGTTCACTTAGGTTCCCAACTTCAAACAACTGATGTATTTGGTAGAACTAAGATTCAAAAAAATGGTTTTCTGATTACAGATGTTACTCATCTAATATTGCTTATCAAAGTCTTTTAACATTTCTTCTTTGAAAATTCTCTACTTCTATTGTACACTGAGTATGTTTTGTGTATTTTGAGTGTTCTGTTTTTGTTCATGTTTATATGTGGGGGTTAAATCTAAAAGTCTTGTCATTGTGTAAGCATCTCTTCTTTCTCTTTCAAATAATGGTTTTCTGCTACTTTGTTACTCATTGTGCACGTGAAAGAGATAAAGCTAGGGTTGGAATGCCTATAAAGCCAAAGAAGTGCCCTCTTCATCACAATCTCTCAGGAATCCCTTGACTGCATTAATTATTTTTAATCCATGTTGCCCATTTCAGTCGTATCTCTGCTGATTGAGCAGATGTCTGGTTTCATGTTTCTCCAAATAAAATGGTCAGATCAAGTTCACCAAGCGTCAAGTTTACCTCTTCCTAGGAATTCTGCCATCTGAAATCAGACAATTCTGTCCGTATTCTTGTGGGAAGCATAATCTGATGCTCACAGCTTCCAATGTATTCATTCTTTTCCTAATCAGTTTAGGGCTTAGGAAAGCTTGGAAGTGGCATGAATCCAGGAGGCCCTACTGCTGTATGCATGTATCCATTGACCTCGGTGTGTGTGTGTGTGTGTGTGTGTGTGTGTGTGTGTGTGTGTGTGTGTGTGTGTGTTGTGGGGAGGAAGATGTCCTCAGAGCAAGGTTACCTAAGGTCATATATTCCTCAATGCAAGTCAGAATTCAGATGTTCACGAGCAAACGGATATAAGGAAAAGTGTGTTCTGTTTAAAGAGATGCCTTTGCAAGAAAGTAAAGCAGGAGGAAAAGCATGTGAATGAGGGAAGTTA
>RJWM01013841.1:0-52078 GCA_004363535.1 Dasyprocta punctata
TATTTTGTTACGTGAATATATCGTAACATTTTTAACCTATTTCCTATTGCGTGTCATTTTGCTTGCTTGCCTTAGCTATTATAAGATGCATCACAATGCAATGCTTGAACATGCTGAATAAGCACTTGTTGAACAACATTGCAGGTTAATTTCCTAAACTGTGATTATCAAAAGCATTTTGCTTTCACCTGAGAGACATCAGTACCTCAGAAGTATGTTAATTCAGAGCCCTTGATCATCTGGACATCTTGCAGAATATCAGTGTTGACATCATGCCAATTGGGTCATTTGAGCCGAAAATGGCAAGAATCTCAGATGTCATGTCAATGCAAGTGTATCTCAAGAGATGGAAAAAAGGCCTCAAAAAACTCAGGGGCCTGATGCAAAAGTTACGTTTTGAGAAGCATATGAGTATATCTGTCTAGATCAGATCCTGCACCTTTCACCATTTTTTACTAAATCAGAGGTGCCATGTTCAATGGGACTCTGGATGTCGGAGGCAACATGTACTGCATTTGGGTGTGACACTGACAATTTATTGAGCAACTGGTAACCTGGTCAATTTTAATTAAGTCTAGAACATGAGAAAGCCCTATGTAAGGTTCAATCAGTGGGGCAAATTCTATGTTATCTAGCGTATTTAAGTGATAAATACAGACACTGGGCAGAACATTTTGCATGGCTCAGGTGGAGGATGAATACCTGCCGTATGGGACATTTACCATGACCTTCCCTACCTTCATGAATTTGAAACTCTCTGGTTCAACAAAATAAAACTTGGATTGTATGTCTGCAATCCATTGAAATCCAAATAGCTTATGTAAGTTAGGACTCAGGCAGACTTGGAAAATTGGGACAAGAAAGTTGAAGTCCTTTACGTGTCTCTGAAGTTTAAGGGTTTATGTGTCCATAAGCATGTTCACCAAAGAGCAACCTCAGTGGAAGGGGCTCTAAATAATCAAGAAAAATGAGATGCTCTATTCTGTGAGATTATCTTGTCTCTTTCTATGACTACCACAGTGCTTGCTCAATGAGCCTGTGTGTAGAGCTTTGGTGACAGGGATGAATTCTGTGCTGACCTCAGTAATCTCGCCTTCCATTCATCAATGATGACCTAGCTGTCTCCCCTGCTAATACCCAACCTGCCAACAGCAAAGGTCACCCTGAAAACTTCCCATGGCATCTTCTGAGGAGCCATCTGGTTAGTGGCAGCACATTGGTTTGCTCCATCATGGAAAGGTAAGAAGTCTTCCATGAACAGCTGTATTCTGGGTGCAGACTTATTTTTCCTTTCTTACACTTCTTCCAGCACCATTTGTGGGCTTATGGAATGTTTTATCCATTGCTCTAACTCGGAGATGCACTTACGGTGAAATAAATGCAATGAAGGGTTGATGCTGATGAAGCTCTCTGGGGTGGCCATGCAGCTCATGACAAGCAGCAGCTCCCTGTGTGAAATGGCCCACAGAAGATTCATTTACACCTGTGGCTGAGCTGTGAGGCAGTGCCATGAGTTTGGGGTGCTATTCTACAGGATGTGCTTATGTGTGCCACGCTGTCACACTGTCTTCCCCATAACCAGGATGCATGAAGTAGAGAGGTGAAGCCTATTTTATAGTTACATCAAATAACCTCCTGAGGCAAATTTTGCTTCCATATCTGCAAGCTTGGGTTCAGGGGGCTTGGAAGTACTAGTGTATAAAGAAGAAATGCTCCACTAGGAAACTCAGCCATGATCCTGTTGAACTAGAATTTGAGACTTGCCCTGGCTGTTTACGTTCTCATCATCCAAATCCACAGTCATGGAAGGGGATTGGAGGACTGATCATAGGGGCCAGGGATATAGCTCAGTGGCACAAGTTCCTGCCTGGCAAGCATGGGTTGAGAGTTTGATCCCTAGTACCAAAAACAAACAAACAAAAAGGCAATTAGCAAGAAGAAAATTGGTCACTATCATGTAACAACAGAGTAGGGTTATATTTCAAGGTGTTCACTGGGTACCTCTTAATAAATACCACCTTTTTTTTAATTTAATTTTTTTTTTGGTCTTTTTGACACAGGGTCTCACTGTGCAGTTCAGGCTGGCCTTGAACTCACTTTGTAGCCCAGGATAGTCTTGAACTCACAACTATCCTCCTGCCTCAGCCTCTTGAGTGCTGGGATTACAGAATGGAAATAATTTTATAGCTCTTCATATTTCTGGATTTAAAAGCACCATTTTGCCCTACTCATTAGAAAATTATCACTTGACAATTGTAGCACTAAAAGTTCACTATCAAAATGACAAGCCCAAAAAATACAGCAAACTCATACTTTCCATCACATCAATTTTGGATCATACAGTGTGTGATTTAGGTAGTTTCAGAATGAGTTTACTAAAATCAAGTGTAGAAGAAGTAAGTTTACACTGTGTGTGAATGTTGAGAAAATATTGTTTGTTAGATTATACAGAATAAAATACATTCTACTACTAGCGAATGAAGCTTAAACTATATTAATTGACCAAATAGATATAAATTCCTCATATCACTTAAGGAAAAGAGTTGTCTATAGGTATAAGGAAAGGAAGATATCTGCAACTACAGAAATACGACCCATAGGTAAAACTTTGAAGATGTTAAAGCTGCCACTAGAAGGACTATTTCTTAGAACACTATGAATCATTCAATAAGAACTCTGTTTTATGACTATAAATTTTTTAAAAATAAAAACTAACAAAAATAAAAAGAAATTTCGAAGCTGTTCTTTAATGTCCCTTTGAAACCATACCTGTTTTATGTACATTTATATACCCAAACTTGGAGTCCGCATAACGCAGGCCCTCGCCGCAATGAGCAGCGAGCACACAGGCCAGTGGCTACCACAGTCTGTCCATGTTACTTCTCACCCGTTGTGTAGGTTTGATTCTGTGTCCCCGCAAAGCCTCATGTAAATTCCACAGGGCTGAGTCTGGCATTCGTCATTGGTTTGTTGTCTAGTGCTGGGACTGGCGATGTGAGTGTTTCACCCATCCAGTTGCAGATAACTTTGTTTTGTTTTGTTTTGTTTTAATTTTATTTCAAAGATAGTGAAATGCAACACAGTAAAACCAATAAAAACAGGATGTGAAGTGAAAAAAAAAGGGGGGAATGAAAATTAAACAAAATTAAGCAAACCAATGACAATAATATTGGGGCTCAAAGACAAGACAGAGGACAATCCTACCTATTTGCCACACTAGAAAATGTCATCTACCCAAGAAATGCTGAGACTGTGGGCACCAGGCCCTCTTTTTTTTTTTGGTACTGGTTTTATTGTGTCTTGTTTTTGGTTTGTTTTTGCTATGCCTGATGGAATGGTCAACTATTTTGAAAGTAACAAGATACAATATAGTAGCTATTGTTTTCATAGTGTCTCTCTCTGAAGTTCTATGCCAGTTCTACTGCTTTGTTTTGATTGTTCTGTTATCTTTCATTGCATTTCACTATCTTTGAAATAAAATAAAAAAAAAACAAAACAAAATTATCTGCAGCTATTTTGAAGATATCCAGAGGCATTATGGTAACCATTGTTGATTTTGTAGTGTTTTGAAGTCCTGTATGTTTTACACTGGTTTGTTTCATTTGGTTTTATCCTCTTTAAAATAAAAAAAACAAATTAATAGAGAAAAAAGATACTTCCATGACAAAGAACAGCTGAGGAAATTTTTGACCACCAAAGCAGCACTCCAAAATGTCCTGAAGGGGTTATAGAAAGAGATAATAAGGACTACAGCTTCATGAACCCCAACAGAAGGAATCCTCCAGGGAAGACAAACAATTAGAGGGAGGGAGGAAAAAAAAGAGGAGAGCCAACAACAGGAAAATAACATGACAAGTATAAGTCAATATATATCAGTTATAACCATTAATGTTAATGGTTTAAATTCACCTATCAAAAAACACAGACTAGTAGAATGGATCAAGAAGCAAGATCCAACAATATTCTGCATACAAGAAACACATTTAATTCAAAAAGAAATTCATAGACTAAAAGTCAAAGAATGGAAAACAATACCCCATGTAACACAAAACCAGAAAAAAGCAGGGGTAGCTATTCTATTTGCAGTCAAAGTGAATTTCAAACCAAGACTGATTAAGAGAGATAAAAAAAGTCATTACATTCTTATAAAGGGAACAATCCAAGAGGAAGAGATAACAATCATAAATATATATGTGACAAATATCAGTGCACCCAATTATATAAAACAATTACTAACAGACATGAAAAATCAAATAAGGCCTTATGCAATTGTATTGGGAGACCTCAATACCCCACTGTCACAAAAAGACAGACCAACTAAACAAAAAATCAATAATGAAATATTAAAACTTTATTTTAGTTTTTTTAACTAAAAATTTTTTTTTGAGGAATTTTGCTGAGGATTCAACCCAGAACCCAGACCCTCAGCAGGCTAGGCAAGCACTCTAACACCAGGTTAAATGGCAAAGCTCTGGCCTTAAATTTTAATGGAACTATCTAAATCACATGAATTGTAGCCTATCCAGCAATGCTACTAAGCAACCAAATGTATAATCCACTTTCCTTTTTTTTTTTGTGGTGCTGAGGATCAAACCCAGGGCCTCAAGAGCGCTACTGCTGAGCCAATCCCCAGACCTATAGAAAGCTTTTTGAGTAGCATAGGAAAGAAAGGAAATTATCTACCCTCCCTCTCCCTGATAGGGTTCTGCATATCATAGACTGTGAGAGGAATTCTTCAAGAGAGGTTCCTCTGCAAACTGAACAGAGCCCAGTTAGATGTGAAAGCCAGAGCTTTCAGGGTTATCACAGTGATGGCAATTTGCTTTGGAGGTTGCAGGCAGGAAGTCTGAGTCTCTGTCAGAGGAGCGACAGCTGCTCTTGCTTTGTAAGTAGTGAGTTATACAAAATCAGAAGTGATAGAGTCAGTTCTCCACATGTGCGTCCTTTTTCTAATTTTGCCTTGTGGCTCTAACTACATGTTGTCAGGATACCTGGAAAACAGAACTTTCTCATTTCTGGTCTCACAAACCAATTAAAGATTCTCAGAGTGACCAAAAATCTCAGTTCAAAACACAAAAAAAGTCTCAGGTTAATTCAAAAGAGGAAAGGTAATTATATGTGCCTCAGCTTCTAATAATGGTGATGCGATCTTTAGAAATAAATTCTGGACATTGGTCTAAATTTTAAGAAATGTAGCAGAAAACAGGTCAAGAGAAACCTTTTTAATTTGGCACATCTAAAATTACTAGGTGAATTATAAAAATGTCACTTAAATACTGTACTGGATGTTAGCATTCACATTCAAAGAAGTCCAGCCTTCATATTTCTTTTACGGTCAGTGTTTGATATCTTTGCCTCTTAAGCTAATGAAAATATTATCCTACATTTTCTCCTAGTAGGTCTATTGATTGGTTTTTCACATTTGTCTGTCATCCATTCGAATTAATTTTTGTGTAAGAATGATATAGAGGAAATTGAATTGTTTTAATTACATAAAGATTTCCACTCTGGAATTATATGACATGTATAGTTATAAATGTATGATGTAGGTCAGCATATATACTTTTCCATATTCCCTTAAAATTAATATTATAGAGCCAGGTATGGTGGCACATGCCTGTAATCCCAGCATTCAGGAAGCTGAGGCAGGAGGATCATTGCAAGTTCCAGACCAGCGTGGGCTACAAAGTGAGTTCAAGGTCAGCCTGAACTGAATAACGAGACCCGGTCTCAAAAAGACAAAAAAAATTAATATTATATATAGCCATCATACTGAGCTGGGCATGATGGTGCACACCTGGAATCCCAGCACTCTAGGCTGAGGCAGGAGGATTGCCATGAGTTTGAGGACAGCCTGGGCTATATAATGAGTTCAATTCATGTAGCTTGAACTACATAGTGAGACTCTGTTTTAAAAAAAAATTTGTGCAAGGGATGATCAAAAATATAGTAAATGTTAAAAAAAAGTCTGTGTTGCAGTAAGAATTTTGGAGGTTTTTTTTGTTCCTTTTTTTTTTTTTTTTTTTTTTTGGTACTGGGAATTAAACTCACAACATCGTGTCTGCCAAGCAGGCACTTAAGCCACTTTTTAAAAAAAATTCTGTATTTCATTTATGAAATGATCCCAATAGTATGAGGTATGATAAAAAAAAATACGCTATCTAAATAAAAAAAATTTCAGTAAATAAACACTGCCATTAATCCTCTGTAAAATATTCCCTGGCCAGGTGTAGTGGTGCATGCTTATAATCCCAGCATTTGGGAGGCCAAGGCAGGAGGATCGCTTTGAGTTTGAGGCCAGCCTAGGCTACAAAGTGAGTTCAAGGCCAGCCTGAACTGCATAGTGGCACCCTATCTCAAAAAGACAAAAATTAAAATTAAAAATTTAAAAAAAAATCCTCCGTCTAGCTTTGAACACTCTTGTCCCATCATTCTGGCCACTTTCTGAAGCAGTGCTGAAAGTCCTTTCTCGTGTCTTGTATTGTACTGTTGCGGCTGTCTCATTGTTCTGAGCTGATTTAAAACTTTCCCCTTTGATGGTCACTCCGACTTTGGGAAACAGCCAGAGGTTGTATGGTGCCAGATGCAGTGAGTACAGTGAATCAGGACACACCGCAGTGTTTTTATGAGCCTGCCTCTCCACTGGATGGCATTTGGCAGCGGCGCTCACTGTGTTTTTATTGTACCTCATAAAGACAATCATGGAAGAGGACTTCTAGAACTACTTCAGAAAGTGGCAAGAATAATAGGAGAAGTGCATTGGAAGTGAGGGGAGTGTTTTGAGGAGGATGAATGGCAAAATATCTTTTGATGTGATAAGTTTTTAAAAATTAATAATTCAGTGTATATTTTGATAACCCTCTGTGTGTGTTTGTTTTTCCTGCTTGCTTTCCATTTAGTTTGCTCTTCTTTATCTAGTTCCTTAAAGTAGAAGTTTAGTTTATTAATACAGGATTTTAATTCTTTTTAATGTAGGCATTTACAGCCCACTGAGCACTGCTTTTGCGACAGCCTGCAAATTTTGAAATACTGTGCTTTTTGCTCGTCATCTCAAAGTAGTTTCTGATTTTCCTTGTGATTTCATCTTTGACCCATGGATGTTTAATAGTGTGTCACTGAATTCCTACTTGTTTGTTAATTTTCCAGATTTTCTCCTGTAATTTATTTTAACTTTCATTCCAAAGTGGTCAGAGGGAAAAAAATTTAGTTTAAAATTGAAAAATGTATTGGAGCTTTTGTATTTGGATGTGTTCTCTCCTGGAGAATGTTCTGCACGCACCTGAGAAGAGTGTGTAAGAGCTGAGTGTAATGTTCCAGACATGCTTTCTGGAGCACTAAATTTATACATTAGCGAAGAAGGTGTGTGAAAGCAGAAGGAGAGTGGCATTGTTTAAATCATGATATGATTGAAAACCCTGCTGAGCTTGGGCAAAGCTGCAGGCCATGGATAGATTTGTCTCTGATAAGCAACACGGCCAGTGCGGAAGAGGACATCTGCTTGGGTGCAGTTATGGTCTATTTATCCTCTTCGATCACACTGTTGTAGATAGGGGATCATCCATTGTTTTTTTCCGGACTCTTCACAGCTTGTAGATATATACATCAAATTCAAGGTTTGACAAACAATCTTCAAAGTTACATGTTTGATTAAGAATACTTCACAGTTTCATCAAACTTAAAACCTACTTTTCCTTTTTAACCTGCAATTTGTTATTTTCATAGAGTTTCAGAAGACAGGAGATCAGTGCAGTAACTTTAAATGGAGACAGTTCCTAGCAAATTTTTTAGGGGGTCTACCTTAGTGATTTTGATTTTCTATTTGATTAGGAATGAGGCAGAAATTGACTTTTCTTTTAAAATTATTGAATGATTTTTGATACTTTTTGTGTGTGTGTGTGGCACCGGGGATTGAACTCACAGCCTCGCGCCTGCCTGGCAGGTGCTTAAGCCAAACTTCCAGCCCTGGTTTTTTGGGGCAGGCTCGCAGTATGTAGCTTAGGCCGGCCTTGCGCTCACGTTGTAGCCCAAGCCAGCCTCGAACTCATAACGCTCCTCCTACCTCAGCCTCCCGAGTGCTGGGATTAAAGGTGTGCGCCACCACGACCCGCTGGTACTCTTTTTATTCATTTACATCATTATTGGTGGTCAGAAACTGCAAAATATAAACATTCTTCTGGTAATTGCAGTTACCTTGTTTTGTTGTATATTGAACCGGTACTCCTGTGAGGTATCAGTAAGGGTAGCAAAGCAGTTTTGTCTGAAAGCAGTTTAGTCCTGGAGAAAGCACAGGAGAAAGCACTAAGTATTACATTAACCCAGTATGGAGACCATGGAGACAGGTGATGACAGAGACACAGACCTGTGTTAAAATGATGCAAGAGACCTAGGAAATTAGGTCAACGTTAGGAGAAGATTGTAAAAAATCAGGTAACAGAAAAGAAACTAAGGGGTTGAAATTTCTTTCCTTGAGTGGATCAAGAGAGCGATGATATTTAGAATTATGGCAGGCATTTGCTTAGAAAGAATAAATTATGAAGTGAAATTATGAAGTGCAACCCAAAGTTGCCATTTGCTATAACCCAGAGCCTGAATGTAAAGAACATTTGACATCATTACTACCATCCTACAGCAAATACAGTCAGCCCCACAGTAATATTATGGTCCGCATAATAATTTTCCAAGACTGAGTCCCAATAACTGTCATGCCACACAATTGGAACTGACCATTCAGTAACACTCAAGTCCCTGTTTATAAATCTAATTGTATTTCTGTAAGAAAGACGCAGAATTTTTATTTTTATTTTATTTTTTTTGCGGCACCGGGGATTGAACTCACAACCTCGCGCCTGCCAGGGTAGGCGCTTAAGGCACTGAGCCAAACTTCCGGCCCTGGGTTTTTGAGGCAGGGTCGCACTATGTAGCTCAGGCCGGCCTTACGCTCGCGTTGTAGCCCAAGCCAGGCTCGAACTCACAACGCTCCACCTACCTCAGCCTCCCGAGCGCTGGGATTAAAGGCGTGCGCCACCACGCCCGGCTGACACAGAATTTTTAAATAAAACACATCATCATAAAACACTAGGAGGCATTACTGAAGCACAAGGCCTTGTGTCTGATTGTAGCATCTCCTTACATCTAACTCACTGCCTTAATGAGCTAATAAACTCGAGAAGTAAGATATTGGAAATGGCCAGATCATTACAAAAGTTAACTTACAGATTAGTTATATTGGACTTCCAAAGTCTTTGAAGATGCACAGTGAAAATGTCTCCTAAAATCTAAGCTAACAATTTCTCTAGCCAAAATCTCCTGGTCTTGGGTTTGACACTGATTATTTTCAAAAGCCATGTTTTTTTTTTTTTTTTTAAATAAATTTCCCAGTGTTTCTATGCTGCCAGTACTAACGTTGCTGTGTGCGTGCTGTCAATATGAACTTGGCCAGAACTACAGGAAATAGTCGAAGGTTTAGAGTGACGAAGTAAAAGGTAAGAGCAAGAAGGCTTTGTGGTCTTCTAGCTTAGGCCTGGCCCAGCGTCCTCCAGAGCGTGGCTGCAGTGTTGACGAGGGCCGCCCACGGGCCCAGTGCGCGGGCCTGTTCCGCAGGGCACAGGAGAGCGCCTACTCTCCAGGAGTTGCGTGTGTCTGTTCTGACCTGTCTGGGGCCGCCTGCGGGACCCACACAGAGCACCCCCTTTCTCTCACCTCGCTGGCAGCTAAGGGGAGGGTGCTCCTTGAGAACATCCTAAAAAGAAACAAGACCCTGCCACCCTGCCCAAAATTACAGTTGGGGCAAACACTAGAGATGCCGAAAGCCTGGGAGGAACACCTGGGAAGAAAGTTATTTTGAAAAATAAGGCCTTTAACAGCCTCCAGTGTATGACAGGGTATTTAGAAATCCATGCGCATACACAGGGCAGGATACTGAGAGAAGACCTGAGGAGACCCTGAGCTTTCACCGTTCACTGATACGGACACTCGGGCAAGCTGGAAATTAGGGCCTAGGCAGGACTGCAAACAGCTGGGCTGAGCACTGAGGGTGGTCCCAAGGCCAGAGCCAACCTGCTGACAGAGACGTTGTCCCCTCCCCCTGCTGTCGTCTCCCCTTCCCCTTCCCTTCCTTTGTCTTTTCCCTTCTTTCCCATTCTTACTCCCCTCACCTTCCCTCACTCTTCTTTCTTGTCTTTCTTTCTTTCTTTCTTTCTTCCTTCCTTCCTTCCTTCCTTCCTTCCTTCCTTCCTTCCTTCCTTCCTTCCTTTCTCTCTCTCTCTCTCTCTCTCTCTCTCTCTCTCTCTCTCTCTCTCTCTTTCTTTTTCTTTCTTTCTCTCTCTCTCTTTCTTTTTCATTTCTTCTTCCTTCCTCCTTCTCCATCTGTCCCCCAATCAGGCTTTGAATGAAATCTCTGTCAACCACTAGCTGACCACAAGCTAAAGGAACCGATATTTCAGAGACCAAAAAAAGACAAATACACAGTCTTCCTGGTGGCGCACGCCTTCAATCCCAGCACTCAGGAGGCTGAGGCAGGAGGATTGTTGTGAGTTCGAGACCAGCCTGGGCTACAAAGTGAGTTCAAGGCCAGCCTGAATTGCATAGTGAGACCCTGGCTAAAAAAATAGGACCGGGCAAAAAAAAAAAAAAAAAAAAAAAAAACACAGTCCTTCAAAATTATTTAGGAAGGTTCTAAACAAACAAAGTACAGCCTGTAGAACTCTAAAGAGGATAAAATCTATGACATTCAACATGTCCATATTTTAACAAAAAATTATGGGTATGAAAGAAAAAGAAAGTATGGCCATTCACAAGAAAAACTAACACACACCATCCACAAGAAGGAAAGGGAAGAGAAGGGAAAGGATGGGAAGGGGAATGGGGAGGAAAGGGGAAAGGAAAAGGAAAAGAAAGAAATAAAAGGAAAAGAAAAAAAAGAAAAAAGAAAAGAAATATTGGCAAGGGTATGGAGAAACTGGAACAGTCATACATTATTGGCAGGAATGTAAAATGGTCCAGCTGCTGTGGAAAACAATTTGGTGGTTCCTCAAAAAATTCAACAGAATTACTATGTACTCCAATTATTGCATTTATGTATCTAAGAGAATTAAAAACATGTTCAAATAAAAACTTGTACATACATATTTATAGCAGCATTATTAGTAAACCAAAACGTGAAAACAGCCTAGTGTCTATTTCATGACAAAGACATGCATTATGTTCACATGGTGGAATATTATTCAGCTATAAAGAGGAATGAAATGTTGATACGTGTGACAGCCTGAATGAAGCCTCGAAAGCAAGCTAACTGAAAGAAACCAGACTCAAAGTGCTACATTATTGTGCTTCATTTATAGGAAATGTATAGAATAAGTAATTCCATAGAGCCAGCAAGCAAATTGGCGTTTGCCAGCATTTGGGAGCAACTGGCTAAGGGGGAGTTGCTGCTCAGTGAGAACAAGGTTTCTTTTGGGTATGATAAAGTTGTCTTTGAATTAGGTAATATGAAGGCACTAAAATTCACTAAATTGTACAGTTTCAAATGATTAGTATGGTGAACTTTGTATTACATAAATTTTACTTGAATTTGAAAAATAGCTTCCGAGAGAAAACATCCCATAAGATATAGCTGATGATAGGACTGTATCTAAAATATAGCAAACTAATGACAAGTAGAAACAAAACCAAAATGACAAGGGGAGAGAGAGATTGATTTTAACTGACACTTTAGAAAGGTGAATACCCAAGTGGCCAGTATTCATATGAAAAGGTGTTCAGCATTGATGGCAGGCAAGAAAATCTGTAATGGGAATTAGATTTTGAAATTGTGTCATTTTTTCCTTTGCCCCATTGTCGTGATGAATCTCCTTGCTTTACTAGAATATACCTTGCCTCTCCTATTAATGGGACCAGTTACCAAGGCACTGTGTTTTGCCACTGGGCCCACAATACTGTCCTTGCTTTGTTTTTCTGGAGCTGGAACTCTGCAAGCCCTACTTCTTCCTTGCCAGGCGGCGCCTTTAGGCTAGAGGAAGAAGAAACTTACTCTTTCTTTTTTCCTGCCAGTTACTTGTCTGCTTCCTGCTCCAGCAAGTCCCGTCCCAGCAATGCTTCTTCAACCCAACAACTGCAACTTTTTTCCAGAGCAGCAGCTAAATCCAGTTTTCAAGTTTTCTAAGCACTTACCAAACCAGCCTCTTTATGCTCCTCCTCGCTGGACCCCAGCCTGAAGAGGTCTTCGTAATGATGAGAGACACCTGCTCAGCAGCATCAGAGTTTAAGCTCTGAAAACCACTTCTCTACATGTTCAAAGTTTAATGATTCCAGTCTCTTCCTTCTGCTTCTTCAGCCCTAGCAGAAATAGTTCCTGTAGTTGTTATATCGCGATAACTTTGAGGGCCCCCTTCACATTCCACTGCATAGTTTATGACATCATAGTAGCTAATCATTCAGTATTTTAAGTTCTCTCCCTAAATAATTGGTATGCTTTCTGTGCTCTGATTAGACTCTGATGAATGTGGTAATGTTAAGAGAGGCTGAGTCGTGGGCCATCGTCTAGTCATCTAGTCATAATCTTAAACCTGGAAGTCTCCTTTCAAAGTTTTAATTAGGGAGGTTACTTAAAGCCTGCAGCATGAGCATGAAAGACAAAAGGGTAGGTTGAAAGATGGAAGTGGAGCTGTCGGGCTAAGGTATGATGTGTGCAGACAGCCCACTGGCCCACTCGGGCTCTGCTTCTCTCGGTGAAGTGAGTAGAATCCACCAAATGATCCTAAGTCCACCCTCGGACTTGGCGTCTGCCACTTTCCTAGGACCTTGAGGTTGTCTAAACTCTCATTCATGAAGGGTGTAAGTCTAAATGTCTGGCCCCAGTGGGTCTTGGCTACAGCCTGTTTTTAAAAACACAGCAGTTAAAGATCCACCTTCTCTCCGACACTACAAATCCCAGTGGTGGTATTGTTGGCATCTATTAACTTTCATGGATTAACCTCGCATGTGCAACATTTAGATTCTTACATGGGATGAAACCAGTCTGATAGCTGTAGTTCTGTTTGATATTTCTGGAACCTAAAAGGAAAATAGAAAGATAATGCTAAGGGTCATACTATATCTACTAGAGGTTGAGGTGCTTGAATATTTGTCAAACCACGAGCTGTATTACTACAGTAAGATGCAAAATAAGCGTGAAGCAATAAGAAAAACACTGGGTTTTTTTGTTTTGTTTATTTTGTTTTTTTGTGGGTTTTTTGTTTGGTTTGTTTTGTACTGGGAATGAAACTCAACACTGATGAATGTTAATGGTGATGGTGATATGGGATTTTCATGTAGAGAGACAGGACACCAAGCCTTTTTCCAGGGAAGCAGCTTTATTCAAGCTGGCACTGATTCAGTGGACTGGTATCCAAAGACTGAATGCAGAACTTGTCATAGTTGCACCCTTTTATATTATTTTTGTGCTTCCCTTATATGGGCACACATTGGCACATTATGGTCTGGTTGGGTATACACTGACATTCTACAGTCTGGTTGGGTAGGACTGATGTTATGGAGTTACATCAGAACTATACCTGCCAGATACTGATATCACTCCATTGTAAACTGTTCCCACCCCAACAGGTCAGGAGGGGTCCTACCACAATGGCACTGGAAAAAATCTTGATTCCCAACATCAATAACTCTCTGTGCCACTCAGAAATCTTTCTGTTTCTAAAGTTCTCATTCATCTAATTCCCAGAGAAAATAGCAGCCATTAGATTAAAGTTCCTTCAACTTTCTGCCATCCCACTGGCAATTTTTCCTTCAGCACTAAACTGTTGTTCTTCTTCAACAATGAAAATATTCCCTCTTTCTGTCCAAGTTTAACCCTAAAGATTTTATTTGCTCAACAGCCTTGATCTGGGATTTGACAGTTATTCTCAGGAAGGTTTCTGCTAGCCCCTTGATCTTATCATCATGTCACACTCTCCTCTGGCACTTTCTTGTGGCTTCAGATTTTTACATAAAATTTAGACCTCTACCATGAGCTCAAGGCTGGTACATTTGACTATGCTCTGAAGTTCTCTATAATTAAATTTTTCAGACCCCACACGATGAGGATGTTTGGTGGTCATATCATCATCTCTCCCCTAAGGTACCTTCTCTTCATATGTCGCTTTATTTCAACAGATCTGTCCGGATTGGCGAGGTGGAAACATGAGAGTCATTCTACACTCAGAGCACTCCCAAAGGCCCAACATCGAATCTGTCATGAAACCCGACAGGTTTTACTTCTAAAACATCTCTCAGATTCTCCATTTATTTCCACTTCCTGCCATCACCTGACTTTAAGTCACCAATATTTCTCGTCTCAATTATTGCAATAGCCTGCCTGTTGGGTTCACTGTTTGCATGCCTTTTTTTTTTCTTTTTTTGTCCCTGGAATGTAACCCAGGGCCTCGTGGATGCTCAGTAAGTGTTGCACCACTGAGTTACACCCCTGGCCTGTATACTTTAAAAGAGACTCTGTAAGGTGAAAACATCACAGGCATACAATTGTAAAGAGAAGAATAAGCCAGGTGTGGTGGCACACGCCTGTAATCCCAGCACTCAAGAGACTGAGGCAGGAGGATCATTGCAAGTTTGAGACCAGCCTGAGCTACAAAGTGAGCTCAAGGACAGCCTGAACTGCATAGGGAGACCCTGCCTCACAAACAAAACAAAACAAAACAAAGAGAGAGGAAGAGAAGAATAAAATGAACTTCTATATTCCCACTCCTCAGAATTAGCCAGGTGCTACTCTCTGCTCATCCTTGTATCATCCCTTTTCAACCCATTTTCCATATTTCTTCTCAGTTACTAGAGCTCCAGTTTTACCACGTCATTGTTTGTCACAACAGGGTTCCGGATCTTCTTGTCCTGAGGATCATGTCCGTGTTCCTTATATGGCCACAATGTGTTGCATGTCCTGCCCTTTATTCTGCTGCATCTCCTACCAGACCTTTATCATTGTAATTTCCCTGGCCCTCCTGATATTTTTATATTACCTTAAATGTGCACAGATTCCACCAGCTACTTCCCACATAGCTTTCAGGTCTCGCTTTAAATATCCCTCCCTGAGGAAGCACTGCCTGAGCCGCCAGATGTGATTAGAGCCTTCATCGAGAGCTAATATTTATTGAATACTTTAAGTGTTACCTAATTTATTCCCACTGTACCTATATAAGATAGGTATCTTTATTATTTTAGCATCTCCATTTCATCAGTTAAGGAAACAGGGACACAAAGAGCTTTCCTTGTGCTGCCCAGAGTCACCCAGCAAAAGAGAGCTACATGGTTTTGCCTGACTCTTCCTTTTTCCCTTTTGCCATATTCTCTAACAGGTTATGGAGCCAGGCACCTCTGGAGAGTTGACCCTGGGTTGAGTTAATAAAGAGGTCTTGCAGGTACGAAGCTGTGTCATATTTCGTGAGGCTGTCATTATTCTTGAACACACAGACAGGAGCAACTGCGCTGTCACGGATGTGACCAAGACAGGGAATTCCACTCAAACACCCACGCAAAGAACCATTGAATTTTGATGACTGATGTTGGTATTCTGAGGCTACAGAATCCTGATGCTATGGAGAGCTAATTATAATAATAGATAAAATTATTCTTGGAATGTATTAATTGCATCAGATACATTTGCTAGAAAATATTCTAATCTATTCTTTCCCTCAACTTCAGTCGCAAGTCTTTTTTTATTTTTATTTTTATTTATTTATTTTTTTTGAGACAGGGTTTCACTATGCAGTTCAGGCTGGCCTTGAACTCACTTTGTACCCCGGGCTGGTCTCGAACTTGCAACAATCCTCCTGCCTCAGCCTCCCAAGTGCTGGGATTACAGATGTGTGCCACCATGCCCAGCTAGTCTTTTCTTGAACGTTTCCATCTTTGCCTAGATGTTTTTCTGTTGCTTTCAGGTAGCTGGAAGCTACTGTCTCTGTTAGCAATGGCTGCATATAGGGGTAATAGCCTGTCTTAATATATTATTTTTATGCCCAGCACAGATCACCCAGGTATCTAGGCATGGTCATAGTGGTGAAATTATAGTCATAGAATCATTGGAGAGACAGTGGAAGTGTTCCTCCCTTTCCTGTGTGGGTCTTCATGAATATAGGAAAATACTGAAGAACGTGTTATTAGAGTATTAGGTCTTGTGCACTCTTTGGGAAATTTTCACTGTCTGAGCCTATTCCGATGGTATGATTTTGGGGGTGGCACATGATCAGTGCAATTTCCTGAGAGTCATTTAGCACAGTCTCCTCTGTGTGTTTGTGCAGAGCTTTCAAAGACTCAAGGTTACTGGGGACTGAGTTCTGGCTCCTGGTAGTACAGTTCCCCTAACCAGCTTCTGTATCTTTCTCAGAAACAACATTCCATCAGTCTGCTCTGTTTTTGGTTCTTGGCACTCTGACCTTGGTTATCTCCACCATGAGTTTATAAAATTGCACTAGTTTATACCGCCTGCAGGCTGGGGATACAGCTCAGCGGCCTGCCTGGCAAGCATGAGGTCATGGATTTGATTCCTCGTACCAAAAAAACAAAAAACAAAAAACAAAAAAACCTGCCTACAAGAACAATGGAGTCATAGGTACCCCAAGAACCTCCAAATGATTTTGTCCTCAAAGAAGAGGTCATAGGATACTTGTAAGCAAAGACTTACCAGCACTGTGACAGCCTCTGAAGCCACTTTGTGCTTTGGACAAATGAAAAGCATTCTATTACTTTTGGATGTATACAAAGTGGTTCCACATATAATATGACTAAAGCGAGAATCTATCAACCCAGTGAATTATGTTACATACTATTACCAAATACACTCTTTGCCAAGTACAATGTTGGCCATAGAGATAGAATAATGAGCATGATAAAAGTAATTACAATTAGGGTCTCATATGCTATATCTTAAAAAAGCAACACACCCAGGGCTGTATTCTTTGAGACACAAATAAGTGAGAAGTTTATTTAATTATTAGTAGAACAAACTTCTTAGTTGCCAGTGAAGTCTTTCTTCTTGTTCAAACTTGTGGTTGGTAAATGCAATATGTAGTACTTGAAGTCACCAACTCTAGGGTTTTTTCATAAAGAAAATAAAATGCTGTCTATTTCCAAATGGCAATTTCTCTTTAACACTTCTGAACAATACACTGCCACAATAGCTGGTAGAGGTTTTTTGTTTTGTTTTGTTTTCATTTTTTGTTTTTTTGAGACAGGGTTTTGTTGTGTGGTTCAGGCCAGCCTTGAACTCACTATGTAGCCCAGGTTGGCCTTTATCTCACAGTGAACCTCCTGCCTCAGTCTCCAGAGTACTGGGATTAAGTAACTGATAGTTTTACAGTGCTTCTTATGCATATGGCTATTTTTTAAAAATCACTTTTGGCTCCAATCCCATTGAAAACAAGGAATTCAAATACTGAAGACAATATTTATGCTGACATATTTGTATATCATTTGCATATATTCTTGGGTGACAGTTTATTGAAAGGTGAGCCTATTATTTGTTTTTACATACCAAATATCAGAATAAAACATTCACTGGTTTTAAAAGTTACCTGAAATGATACTTCATGTGCAAGGCCCATAGAGACAATAAAATCAATAAGAACAGAATTATTTTTGTGTGTCTCATAGTGTTCCTGGGAAGAAAAACAGACAGATGAAAATAGATTGAATACAATATGGTGGGTACAGAGTAAGCTGTGGGAAAGCCTGACCCTCTGAGCCTTACACTAGACTTAATAGGCATTGACTAGCAGTGAAGATACTACTGTTCCTTGGATGTCTGTTTTTATGGAGAGAGTTAAGTCCGTGGATGTACTTGCAGAAAGTCTTAGCTGACCTTGTTGCGGGAGGTCCTATCACCTTTATTTGCCGTTTCTAAATTACAAAGGGTTTTACCCACAGAAAATAAATGCAAATATACCACTTCCCAGTTTAACCCCTTGGGTGGGGTGTCAGTGAAAGGTGGTATTTATGGAAATACTTACTGAGGAAAAGTTGTATACTTATGAAGGAATTTGTTAATTATTTTTAGTTACATAATATTATGAAGTTGATCATTCCAAGAAAAGGTGATGAGACTGACAAAGCATGAAGCGAATGACCCTTCTGGAAAGGACTGAAATAAAACATTGATTTAGATATTGACTACAGACTCGCTTTTGATTTTTAGGTCTTTCGTGCTTTGAGATTTTTAGTCATCAAGTTTACAAAACTCCTTTGTGTTATTTAATCTACCCAACATGGGCAGAAAAGGAGCTGGATGTGACCCCATTTGGTTGAAATAAAGGATAATTTCTTATTTATTGTTTTCACGTTGGAATTCTATACAGATTCTTCCCTGGAGAGCTCTAACGTTTATGGTAGTCGGGGAGGATGTGGAGAATCTAAAGAAGGCAGGCAGTTTTGAAATCTTTGAAAAGTCACGAATCAAATGCCATTATTGGTTCTACATTATTCTCAGTTTTGTGTGTTTTTCAGTCTTCTGTGAATGAGGACGTCATATTCTTTTTTCATGATGAAAGAATTAGATAGTTGTGATTACAACAATTCATATTCCTGCAGGTTCTTGTTTTCTTTACCAGGGGACCAGATTGCATCCTGTTTTTTTAAAAAACAGATCTTTTAAATTTCTTTTGTTTGGGGGAATGGATTTTTAAAGTTTTTAAATAAATTCTTAATTGATGTGTAATTTACGTGAAATGAAACATAATTTAAATGCACATTTCATTGTAATTTAACTGCACAATTCATGAACATTGCCTTTATTAAGATCTAGAACATCTCCATAACTCTAGTAACTTTCCTTCTGCTACTAAGTCATTATTTCCTCTCATCCAGGAGATCAGTATAACTGGGATGTTGGAAGTGGTAAACAGGGACTTTAAAGCAGTTACTATAAAAGTATTTAAGGATTTCATTTTTTAAAAAATACTGTCAAAATGAATGAACAGATAAGGATTCTAAGCCAAGCAATGGAAGCTTTGAAAGAAAGCTTATAGCAGAGACCCACTGAATTAAAGAGCAAAGAATGTCCCTTGTCTTAGTGAGTATGGCATTGCTACAACAAAATACTAGAGGCTAGGTACTATGTAAAGAAAAGAGGTTTATTTAACTAGGGGTCATTATAAACTTTGGTTGTTATAATCTTTTCCCATTCTCTCTTCCTGCCTCTCCTATTATTGGCTATAGTATATTTTGGTATGAACTAAATTTACCATAGATTTCAGATTATAGAACAGCCAGCCAGATTTCTGGAAGTCCAAGAGCATCTGCCTAGCTTTTGGTAAGGGCTTCATGACAATTCAGTACATAACCAAAAATTGGAAAGGCAAAATGAGTTTGTGTAGAAGAGCAAGTGTGTGAGACAGAGGCTTAGGTGGAGGGGCCACTGGGTTTGCTTCATGGCAATCCATTTTCAGGCACCAGTCAGCCCATGAGAGCAAGAACTTACTCCTGAAAGAAAAGCAATGACCATTCTTAAAATCCCTGATACCTCTTCACAATATTACACTGGGGAATCCAGGCATGGTAGTGCACACCTGTAATCCCAGCACTCTTGCTGAGGCAGGAGGATCATTGCTAGTTCGAGATCAGCCTGGGCTACAAAGTGAGCTCAAGGCAAGCCTGAGCTGCATAGCGAGACCCTGTCTCAGAAAGACCTCCTCCCCGCAAAAAATTATGCTGGGGATAAAGGCTTAACATGAGTTTTGGTGGGGACAAACCATAACCCCTCTTGAGCAGATAACCATCATTTCCCTGTTTTATTTTATTTTTCTTTTTGTGATATCAGAGATCGAAACCAGGACCTCGTGCATGCCAGCCAAGAACTCTACTATTAACTCTACCCACACCACTCCCCCTTTAAACACCTGGTCTCACTAAATTGCCCAGACTGGCTTTAAGCTTGCCATCTTCCTGCCTCAGTTTCCCAAGTAGCTGGGATTACAGTCATGCAGCACCATGCCAGCTACCATTTCCCTCTTTTAAATAGGGGTTGTTATAATCTTTTTTTGTTATAATCTTTTCCCCTTCTCTCTTCCTGCCTCTCCTATTATTGGCTATAGTATGTTCTGTTATGAACTAAATTTACCGTATATTTCAGATTATAGAACAGCCAGCCAGATAAGCTAAGGGACCAAAAGAAATAATTATTACCTGGAGACTCTTAAGAAGCCTGACCCCTAACACTGTCTGTGGATTCAATGGCCTGCTATTAGAAGAGGGCCGTGCTGGAATACTGAAAAGCATTTTCAGATCATGGTGGAAGGGAGTATTTTGGATGTGTGAGAAGAAGTGGTTTACAGCCAGGACTGATAGGTAAGTGCAAAGTGGGAGCTACTTTTAGAGAGTAGCCCCACCCCCACCCCCACCCCCACCCTCACAACCATAAATCCTGTTCTGAGAACTATCTCATAGCATGGCCATCCATCCTCCAAAGGCACAGCTGCTGGGAGCAGGTGTGGAGGCCATGCGATTTGGGTTTTCTTTCCTAGGAACTTAGGTTTTTGAATATTTTTTGAGACAGGGACTTGCCATGTAGCCCAGACTGGTGTCAAACTTACGATTCTCCTGCCTTCACCTCCTGAGTGATGAAATTACAGTTGTGCACCACTTGGAGTTCAGTTTGGAAAGAAGAAACCCTGAGACTGGAAATAGTCGGAGATGGGTCACGTTTATGGCAGGCCTCTGGGAGGGAGTGGCCACAATTTTCAGCTGTTGAGGCCCCTGAACTTCTCTGGTTCTTTCTCACAGGCTGGTTACAGTGATGTGCTCGTAAATTTTTAACAACTGACTCTAAAACTAAAGAAAGTGATGGAAAAAGAAGAGAAAGGAAAGGAAGGGAAAGGAAGGGAAGGGAACAAAAGGGAAGGGAAGGGAAGGGAAAGGAGGAAAAGGAGGAAAAGGAGGCCCTGAATTCTAGCGTTTTCTGATCTCCTGGTTGTAAATACTCTCAGTGTGCCTATTTTGAGCTCTCACAATGATGCCACTGAACACACAGCTGGGAAATACTGCGCATAATTGGCTCCCACAAGTCTTTACGAGCTGCTTCAGCACACTGCTGCCCGCTTGTCCACAACCTCTGCCTTCAGTGGAATTTTACAGTGACCCCCACCCCCACCCCTCAGTGAGCTCCTTTTAGGTTTAGACAAATCAAGGGTATTTCTTGATAGGGCTCTCCCCACACAGGCCTGCTTAGTCATCATGGCAGAAGCCTAAAGTTACAAAAACCACAAAAGACAATCTTATCAGTGTTCTTTCTCCCAGAACACCCTGTCTGTTCTTCCCATGTGCGCCAAAGATTCCCCAGCCCCCCACTGAAATGTAACACCAATCCATCAAAGTCAGCTAACCAAAACCCCACCCTAAGAAAAATACATATAAGCCAATCCCTGTCCTCCATCCGCACAGGGCCAGTGCATCCTCTGTGGTGACTCTCCCATGCCTGCATTAAAGCTTCTTAATCTTTGTCTCTCTTCTTCTCTGTGCCCCAATAGGTTGAGTGCCCCACCACCCCCGCACAAAATACTCAATCATTTCTGTCTCTTGCAACCACAATACCTTTAACCAGAACTTTAACCACCTCCTGTTCTGGGTAGTTGCAGCCAATTCACTGACAGTGTGTTCTAACTTTGGCTGGCTTTCTTTAGATACTTATATCCACTTTCTTTTATAAGGGTAATTAATATCTATTTCTACAAATGTGCAGTCATGACCAGCTCCAGAAAAGAGCGTTTTTAATCACTGTAATTGCTTCAGATAGCAACCGCATTCATAGAAACTCCTGCCTCCTGGTGTTCAGTATGGGGAAGTACTTTTTACTTTTGCATTAGGTCTAAACTTTAATGAAGGATTTGGAGGCAAGTTAGAGGGTCTTGCAGTCTATTGTGAGACTGTTCCCAGCACACAGACAGCATTGCCTCTCTCTGAATTACTATTGTTCTTTGTTTTGTTTCGTTTTGTTTGTTTTTTTGTTTTGTCTTTGAGACAGGGTCTTGCTATGTGGTTTAGGTTGGCCTTGGGCTTACTTTGTAGCCCAGGCTGGTCTCAAACTTGCAATGATCTTCCTGTCTTTGTTTTGTTTTTTGAGACAGGATCTTGCTATGTAGTCCAGATCAGCCTCATTCTTACAGTGATCCTCCTGCCTCAGCCTTTCAAGTGCTGAGATTACAGGTATGCACTGCCACGCCCAGGTAGATATTACTTTCTTAATGACGTCCAAGAGAATTTAACATCAGGTTTTCTCAACCTCAGTTCTTATGCCACTGTGAGTCAGGTAACTGGCAAGGGAGCTGTCCTGTACAACGTAAGCACCCTGTGCTTCTACCAGCTGGATACCTATAGCAGCCTTTCCCTCCCACACACACAGTGGTTGTGACAACTAAACATGTCTCCAGACATTGCCATTGCCAAATGTCTCAGGGGCTCGGGAGGGAGAAACCCTGAGAATCACTGGTCTATGCTGAGGAAGCAAATGTATCCCATGCATCACTGCCTCTGAAGCAGCACTGAACCCTGTGGGGGTTATGGCACTGGGTTGGCATCTAAGCCTGAAATCAAGCTGCAGCTTCTAAGTTTCCATACTGTGAACCACAGGAGGAAAAGCTCCAATGCCAGATAGAATGCCATCTGCTTTTTAAATAAGACACAAAAATTAAACTTTTTTAGCCAGGCATGGTGGCACATGCCTGTAATCCCAGCACTGGGGAAGCTGAGGCAGGAGGATTGTTCCAAGTTCGAGACCAACCTGAGCTACAAGGTGAACTCAAGGCCATCCTGAACTGCACAGGGAGACCCTGTCTCAAAAATGAATGAATAACTAACTAAATAAATAATAAATTTGAAAAAAATAAAACTTTTTTAATTTAAAGAAAAGCACTTTTATAGGGTAGGAAGGGAGAAGATGCTAATGCATTCATTCATCTGTTTAGCAAGTGTTTGCCAAGCAGCGCTTCTGAGATAGTAAAATAATAGTGCTGGGGGCAATGCAAAGGGAGTCAGGGTCTTACATTTAAGGAACTAGCAACTCTTGAGGAATCCAGTGGGGTGTTTTCAGTCACAGTGAGAAAAAAACCTAATCCCACCTGGATTAAAATAGTGGAATTTTTGATTTCATGCTTCTTCATGTCTGGCAAAACATCAAAAGTTCACTAGTTTAGGTCATCTGCCCATGTCTGAATCCATCATTCCACTAGGGGTATGAAAAATGCCCATGGGCTTAGCCTCAGTCACTTGCTCCAACCATGGCACCAGATTCCATAGAAGCTGCTTAGAGTCCCTAAAGGAGACCAGGTTTCTGCGGGGGTGGGGGTGGGGAGAGCTGCAAATGCTGCGTAAATGGGGCAGGGGTGGCCCCAGAGCCCTCCCGTGCGCTTTGCATCTTTTCACACGGGCTCTGCCTGGTGACTTCGTCCAGTCTCGAAGCTCCAGCACCATTTCTTCGCATCTCTTTCCAAGTCTTATTGCAGGAATCTGTGATTCCTACCTGCTGTTTCTCCTCCTGAGACTCCATTCAGGCCATCTTCACAGTCATCCCTGCTCTTCTGTCAAACCTTAGTTCAGAGTCAGGTCTCTGGGGGCTATTCCCACTTCCCCTTCCTTTTCCCCCTTCCTTTCTCCCTTTTTCCTTCCCTCCTTCCATTCCTTCCCCCTTAGCGCTGCATTTCCCTGTACCTCCATGGTCCCATTTCTCCAGCAGTAGATCAACACCTCAACAGTGCTTCTCTTTAATGCCTAACAAAGGAATCGAGAGCTTTCCTTGGTAATTTCTTGGGTTTTCCCCAATTTCAGAAACAAGATGCATAAACTGCGTGTAAGGAAGGATACAGAAAACAGTCTGAAAGTGTATCCAAAGAGTACAGGATTTAGTCAGACAGTCCTGGGCTTGAATCTACCCTTCATACCCCTTCAGATACGATTTGTCTAAGGGGGTCCCTCTTGTCCCTATTAAAAGGTATGTGATGTGTATATCATACATTCATTCTTTCTATGGCTTCTCATGCTTGTGCGTAAGCTGCCACATCTACGTTATTCTCTTATGTTCAGCACATTTAATGAACAGTACACTTTATAAATAACCCACGCGGAGGTCCCCACATGGTGGTGACTTCCACGAGGAGGGATCAAAGACAAAAAGTGTTATTGCAAGGACAAAGAGAAGCCCTTCAGGCCTTGAACAGACTTTCTGCCTTACAGCTGCCTGTGGAAGGGAGGTAGGTAACTGTCCCGTGCCCGTCCCCTTGCCTGGTCACACGCACAGTGCCACAGCTCAGTGGGGGCCACTGTGTTTACACCGGACCTGTATGCACGCAGACTTTTTGTTTTTAACATGATACATTTAGATGTATTTCATGAATTTGAAATAGGCTTATTTTATGTATGTATGTATGTATGTATTTGTCAGTACCAGGGATCAAACTCACAACCTTGCACCTGCCAAGCAGGCACTCAAGCCACTGAGCCAAACTCCCAGCCCTATTTTTTTCGAGGCAGGGTCGCACTATGTAGTTCAGGCCAGCCTTGCACTCATGCTGTAGCCTAAGCCAGCCTCGAACTCACAATGCTCCACCTACCTCAGCCTCCCAAGTGCTGGGATTAAAGGTGTGCGCCACCAGGCCTGGCTGAAATAGGTTTAATGCATTAAAGGGGAAGATGATACGGGCCTAGAAAGACACCTAAAACTAAATTTGAATTTTAAAACAGTATCTCTTATGACAAAAATTCCCCCTTAAAATATCCTCGTACAAGTTGCATTTTCCCTGATATGAAATATGTCCCTGCATATGTTCTGTGCCGGCACATTCATCCTTGTGAGGTTCTCGGTTTAAACCTCAGCTCAGTCACTTGCCAACTCCAACTGGGGGGTTTAGCTTTTCTGAATCTCATTTTCTTCATTTATAAAATGGGATTAATTCTCTATACGGAGGCAGTCATGTCCTTTTGTCTATTCAGTGCATCTTACTACACCAGCTTGGCCGCCTTTAAGTTTTATATTATCAATATACCTACCCAGACTTGCTGGAAAGTCAGTCAGCCTTTACCTGTGGTCAGATACTTGTGTATCCCCCAGAGGCCAGGACTAATACTCCTAGATAGTCTTCTCCTGCTCTGGAGGCCCGCCTTGGGCTTCAGCAGCAAGGCTGTCCCCGATGGTTCTTTCCCTAGTGTTATTTCAGGGCATCGCTTTGGAAAGCTCAATATAACCATTTGTTGTTTTAAAAGTTTAGGAGTGAACCTCAAGCCTGTTTTTTGCAGTACAGTCCTTATAATAGGCCACAAAATTTCAGAAGGGCATGAGGGTTTTTCTGCGAACTAGAAATTCTATAAATGACATTCTGAAAATGCATAATCCATGACCAGACCAGAATACACTGAGAAAATAATTTGACTGTAAATCAGAAATTTTATTTAAAAACAGTTAACAAAATCTTGAATTTGTCCATTGAGGATTTAAATTTAAATGAATTTTTTTAAAATCAAGAAATTCCTTCAAAAACATTTTCAGCCCCTTTCTCTAAACTTTCAGGTCATTTCTTTGGTGCAGGCCTTCAACCTTCAAACTATCACTACTCTAGTCTGGGTCCAAGAAAACTTTAATAGAGAAGCAAGAATCTTAACTGATGTCAGAATTTTTGGTTTTTGTTGGATATGTGGGGCTTTTTTTGGTAGAGGTGGGGACCCCGAGCTGAAGAAAAGGAGGCACAGTGAGATGGTGGAGGAAACACATTTCCCCAAGCCCTCTGCACTGCACATCAAACCAGGCCAGTGACTCTTTAAATAAGTTGTTTAAAAATGGCAGTAAATGACCTAAACTGGAAAACAAGCAAAATATAAATATATGTGCATATGTAAATATTGCCTTCTAACTTCCCTCCCACTAATTTGTTTAATTTATAATCCACAGGATGTCACCGCTTCCCTTAGAGTAGGGAACTGAGTGTTGAGGTATTCAGTTCCCCTGACTGGATCTCCCGTTGCTATCCTCTCGTGCCTTTGTTATAAAATTCACTAATCACCTTGTCAAATACATCAAATTCCACAGTGCAGATGGAGCAGGGGAAACCACAGGTCATTTGCCAGGAGGACTTTTTCTCCAGTCTGCTCCTTGATGTCAGCCCTCCAGGTTGGGACACGAGGGGCCGAGAGCCCCTGAGATCTAGAACCCTTGGTGGGACCAGCTAATGCAAAGCCCAGGTCATCTGGGCAGGCCTGTTCAGTCCCCTCTGGGCCCCCGCTTCTCTGACACCACCCACTTCTCTCGAAGGTGAAGACGCAAGTGTCTGCTGGGCTCCTCCCATCCAGGGCCTGCAGTTAGTCACGGGGTGGAGGAGGCTGCAGACCTCTCACACTGTCTCCCATTCAGCTCCTGCAACCACAATGTAGTTTCAGCACTGACCCCGTGTCCTGTGTCCCCCAGAGTGGCACAGCCCTACAGTGGTCAGCCCCTCTTTCCACTCACTTCACTGTATCATCCCAGTGCTAATTTGTTTTTACTTCAAGCAGAGCACCCACTGGCCTGCTTAGTAGATTCCCTGGGTCTCTGAATGTGCACCACCATGACATCCATTGGGAATCTCCACCGGATCTTTTGCACAGAAGCCAAACAATTATCCAGACGAGAAGAGGAAAAGGACTACAACTAGCCTGAGGCAATCAGCTTGGAGGCCTTTGAGGATTTCCAAAGTAGAAGGCATCCTGCTGGTAGTTTTCCTGCTGTTCAGCAACTTGTTGCTTTAACAAAACCAGAAAGAGGCCGGGTGTGGTGGCACACTCCTGTAATCTCAGCACTGGGAGGCTGAGGCAGGAGGATCGTTGCAAATTCGAGACCAGCCTGGGCTACAAAGTGAGCCCAACGCCAGCCTGAACTGTACAGCGAGACCCTATCTCAAAAAGACAACAGCAACAATAACAACAAAAAAACCCTAGAAAGACACTGAAATCAAGGGAACACCCCCTCTCACTGCAGTATCCTGTTGCCACACATTTCCCTTAGCACCCTCGTGCTCAGTACGTTATCTGACATGCAGAGTGTTCTGGCTTTTTCTTTGCCTGTGTCAAATTCTTTTTGGTTCAGCTAATAGCATTTCCCCCAAACCCAGAGTACAGATGAAAATGCTGGGAACTTACATCTCATTACCATAGATTCATTCTCCCGTATTTCAAGGTTCAAAGTTACAAAGAGGGATAGTATGTGTCTGCCAGGTTGGCAATTTGTTAGTATTTTTTAAAAAGCTAAAATTACTTTTCTGAGGAATTAGCCAGAATAATATTCTCTTCAAGTTCAGAAAACCTACTGGCACAATTTGAAGTCAGACATTATTCCTAACCAAATTATACTCCTTTGTCTGCCAAGAGAGTTTGACATTTCTAATATCTGAAGGCAAGCCTATGTGATAATCCCAGCAGTATTCTGGGGATAAGATTTTAGTGGGTTTGTTGAGAAGGAAATACTTGTTCAGATGGCTTTCATCATGCCACTTAGCTTCTATGTTATTTTTCTTGTCCTGGAGGATTCCTTTAAAGCACGCCTGGGTGAGGTTGAGAACCTGACTTGGTGTTCCTCCAAAAATGGCCGCGTGGTAATAAAAATCCCCCTGTCCAAATGGAATGTACGCGGCTGACTGTTTCCGCCTCTCGTAGGTAAACTCCCTGGGATTTGCCTTGTACCACCAGGCCTGTAGCTGAGCCACCAGCTGACCCAGAGTCTCCACACCAAAATTGTCTTGGAAGACCTGGTCCACATCCATGCAGAAGAGGAAGTCGACCTCGTGCTGGATGTGGGCCAAAATGTGCTCCGCAATGGTCTTCATGCGCATCATGCTGATGTCCTGCCACCGCTTCTCAGACTTGATCTCAAACACTTTGAAGGAACGCCGAGGACCCAGCTCTATCAAAGGTATCCTGGAAACATCATCCACCATGATGTAAAATATGACTGTGTGACCAGCCATGAAGTACTTGTTAGCAGATATTATGAACTCCTCCAAGTAATGATCAATGTATCTGAAACAAAGAAGAAAGGAATATATTGCACCTTTGGATTCTTCCAGGAGACCACGTGCCACTTTAATCAAACTGTAGTTTACATTTAAGAGGGAAACCATTTCTTCCCATCCCCAATGTGTGTTTTCCTGTGGCAGAACATCTGTTACTCTAACACTCCTGCTATTCTCCACCACTCTGTCACTCAGTCCTTGGGAAAGTGGAATGACTTCTCCGACTGCCAATTTTAGAAGAGCAGCTGGGCATGCACAGCCCTGTCCCCTTGCTCTTGGAAGAAGGCCAGTGAGAAAGCATGTATCCTCAACTGCTCTGCCTTGCAGTGAGCTTAGAGGTACACATTCTATTCCTACATCCAGAGGCCTCTAGTTCTTAAAGCTGTAGATGCCAGCCAGGGTCCCCTAAATCTTTCTGTGGTTCAGTACTGAGGAAGTCCAGGGCCTGCTGATACAAGCCACATTCCCCAGTACCAGCTTTAATTAGAATGAAAGTGATATTTACCATCACCTGCTTTCCTTACTCCTTTGTCCAGTTTATCAATTGATTCAGTCTTTGGGCAAACAGAAGAGGTGCTAGTTTTTGAGACTCTTAAAAACTCTAACCTGCACCACACTGTTGCTACTGCCAGACCGGATGCAAGGCGATGTGAGCCTTATGTCCACTGGGGGCTCGTAATCTCCACCATCGCACTGTCTGATCCGCCTCTGTGTCTGGTGAAGCCCAGCCCTCAGCGTGCTCATTCTCTTCTCTGACGTAAGTTACAGGGTACGGGCCTGGGTCTCTCTCCATGTTGCATAGTCATCATCCTGTGAGTCCCCACTGGTAACCCAGAATGCCAGTCCATCGTCCAGACACCACCCATATAAAATTCATCCAAATACCACAGCAAATAACCTCTGATTTCACTTTAACTATTATTTTGTCTTTTTTTAAAAAAGACGTTTTTACTTAGGGCAATGTTCACTTCACAGCCAAACTGAGCTGAACGTTCTTATATACTTCCTGACCACATACATACAGCCTTCCCTACTGTCAGCTCCCTGCACTCGCATGTCAGCTTCGTTAGAATCAACAAACATACATTGACAAGGCACTATCACCCAATGTCCACCATTTACATTAGGGTGCACTTGTGGTGGTGTGCATTTTATGGGTTTTGGTAAGTGTTCAGTGATGTGTGTTTAATATTACAGTACCATTCATAATAGTTTTACTACCCTAAAAATCCTCTTATCCCCCAGTGCCCACAGCCAGGGATCTTTTTTACTGTTTCTCTAGTTTTGCCTTTTGCAAAATGTTAGAGTTAGAAGCATACAGTATGTAGACATTTCACATTGGCTTCTTTCACTGAGTAACATGCAATTGAGATTCCTCTATGTCTTTTCATGGTGTGATAGTTCATTTTTTAAAGTACTTAATAACATCCTATTGTCTTTATGTAGCAGTTTATTTTCCCATTCATGTAAGGACAACTTGGTTGCTTTCAAGTTCTACAATATATACCTCTATCTATCAATCTATCTGTCTATCTATCAAGCTTCTAAAAATATCTATATACAGGTATTTGTGTGAACATATTTTCATCTTGTCTGGGTAAATACCAAGAAGTACAGCTGCCAGACTGTATGGTAAAAGTATGTTTAGTCTTGTAAGAAACTGTCACACTTTCTTCCAAAATGGCTATATTACTCTGCATTCCCACAAGCAATAAATGAGAGTTTCTGTTTTTCTGCATTCTTTTCAACATTTGGTATTGTCAGTGTTTTTTATTTTGGCCAGTCTAATAGGCACATAGTGGTTATTTTAACTATTTATTCATTTAAACAACATTCTATTGATGTTGGCTGTGAGGTTAGACTACAGATTGTCTTATGAAGTCATGCTATGAAGGTCATAGCAGAAAGAACAAAGATGGCTTAATACAACTTACCCAAACTCAAAACTCATGCACAGTGAACATGGACCAGATTTAACCTTCTGATCACAATACCAGCCAATCACAATGGTTGTTTTGTTTTATTTTGTTTTGTCTTGTTTGTTTGAGACAGGGTCTCATTCTGCAGTTCAGGCTGGCCTTGAACTCACTATGTAGCCCAGGTTGGTCTTAAATGTACAGTGATCCTCCTGCCTCAGCCTCTTGAGTGCTGCGATTACAGGTGTGCGTCACCATGCCTAGCAATCACAATGCTTTGGAAGTAATTGTGCCTGGTGCTTTCTTTTGCTTTCTCTTGCTGTGTGATTTCCTGTCTTTGCCATCCAAATAAGCTGCACCTTTATTGTTGGCATCTAAAAACCCAAAGGTTTACAGTATTGATTCTTTAAGTGAAGAGAATATATCTGAGCAATACAAAGAGGGACCTTAACATGGCTTTGTGGTTGGTGGCCAGCGTATTCTTCTATATTCTGGCAAAATAACTGAAGTGTGCTTAAAGCAGAAACAAAGGTTCAAATCCACTTATTATGGGAATGTATTGCTGCTGAGTACAAAGCCATCCTCTCTTGCCACGGAGCTGAATACGTGGCACTGTCACCAGGATGTGCAATTTATAGTTCTGTTCCACAGAGTGGCAACTGGATGGCTGAAGTCTTTGTGCGGCAGTGGACAATATTCTGTTCTTTGCAGAAACACCAGGATTAAATCAAAATGCAATGGGGCTTGGCTTTCGCTTCTGTGCCAAAGGACTAGGTGAATTGAGCACTGGCTCCTGTTCCATAATAGTACAAATTTCTCTGGTAAAAAACATCAAAATTCCACCGTCACCCTATCTAATAAAGACATATGAGGTCAACCTCAGAACTTGATTTATATTGTTAAGGACAGCGACAGCAATGGCTGCTGGGCCCCAGGCTGGGGACAGTTGTCGTTGGAGAGCTACCAGATCTCTTTCATACTCTACCTATGTCATCCTTAAGCTCAGATCAGCCTGAGCCTTCAATTCGCTACCAGTGGAATCAACTTTCCATGCAGCTTTTTCAGAAAAGGTACAGATGGAAAGGCCCAAAGGGCAGAAAAACACAGGGAAATTGCATTTTTTCCAATTTAATTTGGAAAAGAGATTGTTTTTACTCTCCAAGAAAGCAAAATAGGTTACATTTTAAAATTAGTATTGAAGTTTCAGCTTTCAAGTGAGATTTACTGCAATTTTTTCTGCATCAAGTGTTCTGAACCGGGGAATGGAAACTGGAACTGGAATCTACCCAGCTCTGAAAGAGGATGTTCTGACCAGCCACGTCTCCCAGGGCCAAATCCTCCAGAAGGGTCAGGTGGAAGTGACCCAAGGAAGTCAGGGAAGCGTGGTCAGCCATGCTCCAGCAAGAAAAACTATTCTGTACCTAGAACTTGCTGTAAATCCCTTAGACCTTGGCCCTGGGCCTTTAGAGTATAGGAAAACAATGCTGTACATTTGGGAGGTCTACAGCTGCTATTTTGGGAGTTGCCAAAAGAAGCCACGAAGTCAGGGAGGAAGGGTTGGTAGTGCTGTTGACTCTGGGTCTGGTGGCTATTGGAACCCAATACCCAACCCTTTGAAGTGGTAACAGAAAGACTCAACTGCTATTGTTTTGTTCTCAGTAGAAAGAAGCCTGAACCGGTCCTGCTTAAACATTTTCCTATTTAATAATTCAGGTGAGTCATAAGTAACCTCTATGAAGCCAACAATTCCCTAGCAACTATTTTGATAGTAGAACAAGAAAAATCAATTTTGTCAGTGACACCTACCTTCCAGTAGCAAAAACCGTCAGCCCCACGGTGATTCTACGTTTGGCATAGTAACTTTCTAGCACGGCTGCATTGTAAGTGTCTTCCCACACAACTGGCGCCTGCCATCTAGTCACTGTCACAACCTCTGGGCGTTTCCTGGTGGTAAACACACAACCCCATGAGTCAGGATAGCTCTGTGTAGGCAGCACAGAGATGGTCCAAAAAACCCAAAACAAAGCAAAACAAAACAAAAAAAAAGGGTCAGCAATGATCTGCAGTGACTGTTCTTCAATCCTGACTGTAACTCAATCCCATACACACGAACAGGAGGTATGACCTCTGCAGGGGCAGTGTTTGGCCCAGATGCCTCTGAGGCTGTCCCGAGGGGCCATATGGACTTTTACCTGCACATCTCATACCTTCTTTGCTCATTTCCTGCGTTCTTTGTTCTCGTCCTACTTCTAAATCCCTTTTCCTTTCTCCCTGGCTCCCAAGCTGCCATTGATAGCTTCAGGTGGTTATTTATCACGCTGGGGGTCATCTGAGCCTGAGAAGACCCTAATCCTTGACTTAGGGGATAAGAGAATGATATCAGAACTGTGAGAGGAAAAAAACTGTTCCGATTTGCCTTTGGCCAGAAAGTGATTTCTGGGTATTAGACTACGTTGCCTCTTTAACTAGGAACACAATGGGAGCGAAAGAGGGGTAGGTTTTCTGTACTCAGAAAGCTCCAAAGGGACTTGGCAAAGCCAGCAAAAACACAGGAAGCAGCGTCAGAGCAATGACAAAGCATGAAACTGTGCAGGATAAATGCACAAAGGGCAGAGTGGTGGTGGGGCCTTGTGGGTGGAGCAGGAAGGGGGGCGGAGGCTCGGTTCACATTCTGATTACTTGCGAAGTGGCCGCAGCTCCCTCCTGGGAAGCGTGGACTGACCCACGGTCACTTAGATTCCAGCGCCAGTGCAGGCTTGGCCCCGGCCTGCATGCAGCATCTTTGTCAAGCCCAAGAAAGTGAGTGATTGAAGCAAATCCCGATGGTCTCAGCTGCTGTGTGTCCACGTGGCCCTGCTGAGGGGCTTGGGAGAGGTCACAGAGAATGTCCGCAGCTTCTTACACACCCAGCGAATTTTCACACAACTGTACCTTCCCATCGGTATAGCAGGGTTTCCCCACAGTGAGGCTGACAGCTAAGGCTAGCTCATCCCCTGCCTCCCCCATCTCCAGAGAAAAAAGGGACCTCGGAACTCTCTTCCTCATGTCTCCTGTCCCTGTCCCAAAGCTCTGCACTCTCGCTCTTACACTGACTCTTCTGTCTCTCCCACCTCTGTCTGGTGTGTGCCTCTGGCTGGCTTCTAGTTCCCCAGCAGAGCTGGAATTACCTTCTGCTTGGGCTAGAATGGCAGAGATGTTGGAGTGGGGAAGGACTCAGAGCAGCTCTCCTCGCCTTGCCTGGAGTCTCCGAGTCTGAGACCCAGCTGTGCCTCTAGCACCCCAGATGTGCCCACTGCATGGAGGACACAGCTACTCTTGATTCCATCAATCATGACAGAAACTGCCGTGGTCTCAGCACCAATCCATGCTAGTCTTCATCACACACATTTGCTTCTTTAGTCCTTGCCACAGTCCTGCAATGTGATGTGTGCACTGTCCAGATAAGACGAGCAAGGCTTAGAGACACTTACTAACTTACCTGAAGCCACATAGCTGATTGCTGATGATGGCAACTAACATACATGGAGCACTTTTGTGAGACGGGGCATTATGTGAAGGGCACAGTGATTTTGATTCCCATTTTATCAATGAAGAAACTGTAGCAGAGAGAGCTCTAGTAACTTGCCCAAGGTCACACAGCTACTCAGGGGTAAGGCTGGGATTTAAACTAAGATAGCTTGACTCTGGAGTCCAGTGCTCCGAGCTGCCACTCTGCACTGCTCCTTATATGGACATTTACTTGCTCTGCTCATCAGGTTTGTCCTGATCTAAAAGGTACTCGTCTTTCCAGTCTATTCCCTCAGCACGCTCTTCAGGGCAGACTGAGATGTGATGAGCTTCTGTGCTAGTGACTTGTGTGAACCAGCCTGGCCGTTAGTCTTGCTATAGGAAAATTCTGCTTTGCTGAGGGCCTGGCACAGTTTTATGAAACCCCAGCCCTCCATGGGCTATGTGAGGTTGGGGGACATTCCTTTTTCTGTATTTTCTATGGTTTTTTTTTTTTTGTTTGTGTTTTGTTTTGTTTTGTTTTGTTTTTGAGACAAAGTGTGGCTATGCAGTTCACGCTGGCCTTGAACTCACTTTGTAGACCAGGCTGGCCTCAAACTCAGCGCTCCTTCTGCTTGAGCCTTCATGGTACTAGGATTAAAGGCATGTGCCACCATGCCTGGCTTTCCTTTTTTTTATTTTTAAAAAATTTTTATCAGTAGATGTTTATAATACATAATGATTACATTAACTCAGTGGGACTTGGTCCATGTACACAGCACATCCCTTTGTGGGAGATATTCTTGTCCTTTCTCTGACAGCCTTGGTAGGGCCTCATGAGCAGAGCCTTCGTCCCAGTGGTGCTTTTAGTCCCATAAAACCCCCAGCTTTGTCTAAATAACAAGATTTCAAACCAACTCCAAAAAAGGAAGAAAAAACAAACACACAACCTATGCTTGTAATCAGTGTTCCTGAACCTAAACTGTCCCCTATACGGTCACTTCACTCATCGCTTTGTTAGTTAAGTACCTTTTTATTAGCTCTAAGCCAGCCCTGTTTCTAAGTCTTGTGGTATATGAGCCAGGTATTTGGTAAGCAAGTAATACTATCTTTTGAATAAGTAGAGACACTTATTTAGTACTTTTTGTGCATTAGGGTCTAAGCACTAGCCTTCATTTCCCCACTCAATCTCCATGGCCACCCTATGAAGTGGGTGCTGTCACTGCCTTCACTCTATAAATAAAGCAAGGCTTTAAAGAAACTGAGTTTTTTGCTGTCAAATTTCTATGAAGGGCTAATCTGGGGCTAACCACTGGTGCTCCCATGAGAACCTTGCAGTCCCAATGGGTGCTTAGCCTGCTACCCACTTCTCAGCTGTGCAACCATTCCACTCAGTCTACCTCTTCTGGAAAGCCCAAATCAGAAAACCAGCATCCACTTTAATTACTTGGATAGGAAGGATTCCTTCAAGCAGGAAGAAAAACTAGCAATATTAAACATTAATGTTTAATTAAAATTAAAATGTGCTATTTCCCGGCTGGGATTAATTATTCAATCCCACTGACAATTCCACCATGTCAGAGGCCCTAAGAAGACAGACAAGAGCTTAGAAGAGCAGGTGGTGGTGGTGGGGGATGAAGAATGAGTTGGAACTTGGCTTCCTGGATGGACTTCTGCAACAATGGAGCCCCAAAAAGAGCCCAAAAAGGGCAGCCCACACATGTGCAAAAGCTCATTCTTGGCAATGTCCAAGATCACAAAGATGGGGTCCTAACACGAGAGAGAAGTGCCAGGAAAGAGCTCCTCAAAGGCTTTCCTCCCCAACGGGGCACTCAGTGTGTAGTTCTGCCAGTGTGGGCCAAAAGCTTCTGGAAAAATAACAGAGCTTCAGTGACCAAAGCACACATGTGCCTAGGTTATATGTAGCTGTATAATTTTGTCTTTATGGGTACATTTTAGTTTCCAAGCATTGGTGAAAGGAAGTATTAAACTTCCATGAATCACATAGTAAGTTTAAAAAATGTGGAATATATATCACTCATCAGACAGCAGGCTTGACAGCAATTCAGCAAAAAGCTGATGGCAACATAAACAGGCATGGGGGCTGCAGAGCAGAGAGAAGGAAAGGATGTGAGAAGGCCTTGGGAGTAAGAACTGGTGGACCGTTCTCATTAATTAGGCCATGGGGTGAATAAAAGCAAAGTGTCCTGAATCCTCCCAGTCATGAGCTATTTACTGAGATGAGAAAGGAAACGAACAAGGGAGAGGCGGAAAGACATCCACTCGGGTCATGTGAGACATGCAGAAATGGCAGGCAGGCAGGCAGGTACAAGTCTGGGCTCAGAGAAAATACCTGAGCTAAAGACACAAACATGGGAGTCACCCTCTCATGGATGGTATCTGATGCCACACAAATGGATGAGAGCTTGTGGGAAATCAGTGCACAAAAAAAAGAAACTCTAAAACTCTAACACTATAACACCAGATGACTTTGAGGAAGGAGGTGGTGCTGTCAAGGAGACCGAGAAACAGGGATGGGGAGAGGGAAATGGGGAAGCTGAGATCTCAATGTGGAAATCGGTGCATAGCACACTGGAATATGTCTGATGTTTACAGAGGAGGATACATCAATACAAGATGCATTTGCTCTTTCATCTAGTCATTCATTTATGCAAGAAGTAAATTTGGGTGTGCCAAGAAGGCTTTAACATGGATATCTGCTTACCACTCGTTTGGAGGTGAAGCCTAATCATGCATGAGGGAGAGTGGAGAGAGTGACAGCTTGTGACCATGATTTGTCTCTCCTCTCTGTTCCTAATAATCCAGCCCTGGCCCCACCTCCTAAGCTCTGCTGGAAAAAGCACCAGTACTGCAATGCAACTGCCCCACCCTCCTTAAAAGGGCATCTGGTAACCAACTCTGGCTCCCCTAGCCTGCCTGCCCCTTGGCAGTCTCATCCTCCCAATCTAAGAGGCTGATGAAAGCAACAGTGCTTTTATCTTCTTACATTTCTAGTAACGGTTTAGCATTTCACACATGGCTACCCTGTCATCCAGTTCTTTGGAAGACCCATAGGAGGTCAAAATTCTTACCCTTAAAACTGGCATGGATCTCCTACCTCAAAACAATAGCTAAACTACCCAGCGTATTTTCAATCTTTCCAGAGCCCAATATCCATCAGACAGGACTACACGCGACTCTCTCCTGCCCCTTCTCCTACCACTACAGCTGTTCCTGCTCCTTTTGAGTGCTTTCTTCTTCCAGGCCAGCTCCTTAAATGCTGATGTGAGACAGACTCTCCCTGGGTGGCCTCATCCAGACCCACAGGATGTGATCCCACTGCCAACTACACTCTGACAATGCCTCATCCCACATTTCTAGCTCATTCTTTCTGCCAAGCCCATGGGTAACCTGCGACTCTCCAGATGCCCCACAAGCAGCAGAATCCATGCACGTTGCTCATGGAGCTCGTCACCTCCTCCAACCCCTACACCTGCGTTTCCCTCTAGAGCCCCTTTCTTGGTCAGTGATACTACCACCCACCAATCTCCCAAGTATCACAGTCTTCTGGGACAGTTTGCATCTACTTAGTCCCCAAACCACATCCTCTGAATCAGGTGATCATACCTCCTTACCAATCTTGGCAAACGCTAGTTTCACAGCTCCTGCCCCTATGAGACAATAAACAACAATTCTTCCTCTTCCTCCTCCTCCCCTTCCTCCTTCCCCTTTTCTTGTGCTGGGGATTAAATCCAGGCCCTCATGCTTGCTAAGCACGTGCTCTACCACTGAGCTACACCCCCAGCCCCATGACCATGACCTTCTTAAATATAACCGTATGAGCTGATTTTTCCCTAGTTCCTTGTTGAATGAGATACCTAGCAGTTGTTAGCACATAACTCATAATAAGAAATATGTTTTATAACACAACAAAATACACACATATACATATATACAGAAATGAAAATCCCACTCAATACTTATCCTTACTTTGTGTGATGCCCTTTGATAGTCTATTTTATTTCAACTTCTTAGAAAGGCTAGTTTGACCCAATAAACTAGTTTTTGAACATACGAATAGTTCATGTGCTCATATAGTGACCAGTAATTTGAAAACACCAGCTAGCACATTATAAGTTTTGACAAATGCTTGTATACTACCTAATAAATGAATTCATGAACTCCTAAGATTTTTTTGAAACCTCATTCCCATTTTACAGATGAGCTATCTGAATTTGAGAGAGGATTTTCTTGCTCCCACTTCAGATCTTATGGCTCATTACCTCACCCTGTGGCCTAAAAGAGCCTTTCCAGCCCCAATATTTTGCTTTGTCTGCTACCCCTGATCAATTGCTGTCAGAATTACTGTTTTGTTCAACCCACTTGGTACAAAGTATGTGGATCTGAGACCACTTCTCCCTAATCAGGAGGACTCTTCTATTCTAATCAGGAATGTTCTCCGTTGCATTCAAGCTGTCTATACTGCCCCACCTCCTGTTAAGCTATGGATTTACTGCACATACAGCAATGCTTCTTTTCTTACGTTGGATCAAACCAGTCTGATAGCGGAAGCTCTCTTTCTGTCCCTTCTTCTATGTCGATTTCTTCCTCTTGATAACCGTGGGTCCTAAGCACAAAGGAAAAGCAAGGCAGTTAAGGTGGGGAACCATCTCACGGAATGAGAAGTACAGAGGATGAGCATCAGGTCAAGGGCTGGAGAAAGGCTCCTATGCTACGCATTTATTCAGTAGGACATACTTTGAATGAAAAAGGCAGTACCCCTTTCTTATTGCTCATTGCAGACAGCAATTTAATGACACAGCAATTCTCAGATCATTTGAGGGATTGGTGAGACTTGAGAAAATAGTCCTCCTAAGAACATTTCAGTTTATAATGTCTTTCCTGCAATTCACATTTCAGTCCAAGCCTCGCCCTTATGTTAACTGGAAGGGGGCGGGGGAGCACCTCACCTTAAATGTCCTAGCCCCACCCATTAGAGATTTCTCGTATGATTTCAGTAAACAAGAATGATGAGCGACTGAGATCATGAATGTGAAACCATTTTAACTGGATTCTCTGACAGCCCAGAGTGGGTGAACAAACACATATCACCTCCCAACTGCCTTACCCATCCTTAAACCAGCTCAGGAACCACCAGCCTTTCTGGCTGCTGTTGTTATCAACTTCTGGGTTTCTAGGAAATGAAAAAGAATATGAACATTTTTAGAAAATGAGGCACTCCTCAAACAAGGGGGTTTCCAAACTTTTTTCTTAATGGCAGGCATCACTACTTAAGAAGTTCATTTTAAGACGGCAATTAATAAAACAGGCAGAAGTGAAACCTGCTTGCCAAAAAGGAGAAGATGGACCTGAGGGTCAGCCTCTTATCCTCTGAGCAGCCCCCCAGCACTTGGCTCACCCAGGGACCCCCAAGAGGAGTAGGGGAGAAAGCGAGAGGGTGGGAGTGTTATTAATATATAAACCAAGTCCTGAATTGGCCAGTTACTAGCTGTGTGACTGCGATAAGAGGTTTTTCTCTCCCTGAATTTGGACTTTCTCTTCTCAAAAGTGTAGTTAATAATAATAACAAGTCTACCATGACTTACTGTAATAAGCTGTAAGCCTTAATGAAAAACCAATGGACATTTCCAAAAATTATCTCTTTGCAAAACTAAGAGAATTCAGTTTGCCCCAAACGTCAGTCTGAAAAAAATTCTACTTGTCCAAAGGTCAACTATGACAGTTTCAGGAAATCTGAGAATAGCTGAACAAAAAATTTAGGAAATTATAATTAGAAGCCACCACAGCTACTCACTTAAGAAAATTTCCACATTGATGGGGGCTTTCTGAGGGAGAAAGTGGGGGAAACCAGGGTACACAATCCTCTTCATTTGGACAGAGAAGGTGACAGGTCATTTGGAAATAGGCATAATAATACTAAGACACCTTAATGTCATGAATCTCTGCTTGCAGGAAGAGTTTGAGATGGCTTACGATACAAACATATAATTGCAATAAGCAGAGAAACAACACAAGAATAAAAAACACAGATGGCAACAGAAAACAAGCATTGACTGAGTCAGCAGCATTTTTACATGACCTTAGCTGTCCCAAATAAAAATTTTACCTTTATTTCTATTTTATAGCTGAGATATCAGATTATGGTTGAACAAGGTGCCAAGGTCCCCAGGATATAACAGCAGGGGAGAAATGACATTAGTACAAACAAGAACAATAGTTTGCTCTTAGCTTCCTGGCAACTAGGACAAAGAGGGGGAAATTCCAGGTTTGCACAGCTTTCATTCTCATTCTTTCTCTTTCTCTTTCTTTCTCTCTCTTATCTCTATCTCTATCTCTATCTCTATCTCTATCTCTGTCTCTCTCTCTCTCTTTCAGACAGGGTCTCACTATGCTGGCCTTGACCTCACTTTGTAGCCCAGACTGTTCTCAAACTCATCTCAATCCTCCTGCCTTGGCCCCCTGAGTGCTGGGATTACAGGCATGCCCCACCACACCCAGCTTCACTTTCTTTTTTTAAAAATAATACAAGTTCTTTAAGAAAATTTAAATTTTTTTCTGATTCTTATTCTCAAAGCAATTTCTTTCACAGTTCTTTAGACAACACAAACAGAGCAAAATAGTGGGTAATATCTTCCCAGAGTCACTTTTTATCAGCAAGACAGGGCCACAAATTGTGTCACTTACAGAGACCCTTGATTAAGATGCACACTCAGAACATAAGTCATAGATCTATAAAGACAAATCTGGGGGTCTAGAGGAATAATCCAGATCCCCAGGTGGGCAGAAACCTGCCCCCTCTCACACTTCCCTCTAACTTTGGTCTGAGAACCATCACTGGCTGGCGTGGGAAGAATGGAGTGTAGTGGGTAAGAGAGCAGATCTGGGAGACATCAGTGAATAACTAAGAATTCAAAACACTTACTTGGAGGGATATATCCACACGAAAGTGCCTTCTGAGCTAAAAAGCAAACAAGAAATAAAAACACAGCATGTAACTTTGAATTCTGAGAAAAGCTGTTTTGAAACCATTATCACTGAGCCCTGGGCTGAGCTGAGACCCCCTGGGTTTTAGCTATTCTGGCATTTCTACCTTCCTTTGAGACACAACCAGTAGAAAAGGAGAAAGGGAGTTTTGACTCACAATTGCTTCAGGCTTTCCAGGGAAGGGAGGTATCTGGAGGTCTTAGAATTGTGGAATTTTTTTCCACCATTATTTTGTTAGTACACATTTGCAGCACATCATGAATATGTTTGTTGTGGGTAGTCAACACATGTATATGACAGATTTTATTTCTTTTTATGCCCCCTCTCATTTCGTCCCTTTCCCATTTATCATAGATCTGTCTCCCTATTTCCTATTGTTTGGCCAAAAAACCCCACATAAACTGGAGGAAAGAGAGGCTCTTTAGCAAATGGTGCTGGGAAAACTGGCTATCCACATACAAAAAATTGAAGCCAGACCCATATCCATCACCTTGTACTAAACTAAAATCAAAATAGTTCAAAGCTCTAAATGTTAAAACAGAAACACTTAGCCTGCTGAAAGATAATGTATGTAAAATACTCCAAGTCATAGGTGTAGACAGGGCTTTCTGAACAGAATCCCAATTGCACAAGTGATAACATCAAGAAAGAACAAATGGGATTGCATCTAATTAAAAAGCTTCTGCACAGCAAAAGGAAACCAACAGGGTGAAGAGACAACCCAAGAATGGGTGAAACGTTTTTACTGATAGACCTTGGACAGAGGACTAATATGTAGAAATATACAAAGGTTTTTTGGGTTTTGTTTTCTTCTGTTTTAAGAAGACAATCTGTACTATGCTGTCCAGAATGGTTTCACTGAGGGACAGAGGTTTCACGGATGTTGACAGAAGAGGCAGCACTTGCTCCAGTGCCTGGTGATGCAGAAGGCAAGTGGGAAACACCACGGATGGCCTAGCTGCCCCTCAACCAGGGTCTATCTTCCCCCAGACACCTGAGCATCAAATGAAGAGCCTAATGCCACACCCAGCTCAGGTCTTCTACAGAACAGTCTCCCAAGGCATTACTTTAACTAACAGAGGTACTGAGACTGTCATGGATCACCTATATTCAATCATTCAGCAAATACTTGCTGGGCATGTGGTACCCTGTGCCAAGTCTTGGGGATACTCTATTGGCCAAGACAGATATGGTCACAATACAATGCATTTGGGAAGGCAGACCTGATTCAGATAATCACACAGCTATGTGACTTCATACCCTAAGAAGCACCATAGAAAAAAAGCACAAGCAAGTGGAGGCTGACGTTTTAGCTGAGCTCAGAAGGACATATAGTTCAGCAGGTGAAGAGAGAGTGGGAAGAGGGTCTCAGACAGAAACAATATGCAGAACCCTGAGGTGGGAAGGAAAGAGCCACCTGTGGAGAAATGAAAGAGAAGGAGCCTGCTGGGGATTTGTCCTGGAAGAGTTTCAAGTTGCGGGGAGACAGGGTCTTGTGTGCATCTGGAAAAAGTCACTGGAGAACAACCTGTAGGGAGTACAGGAGGAAACGTAGAAACCAGTCAGACAATGGCGGTGGTCCAGGCAGCCATGGTTCATGATGACAACTTACTGACCCGAGAGACATCTTGAGGGTAAAGGTTACACGACTTGTCATCCACTGGATCAGTCCATTATTCTGTGCAGAAACACCCTGCCTGAGTGCTAACCCTCACTTAGCCTGTTTCTTCTCCCAATGAATGAAAATGAATAATTGTTGCTTCAGATTCTGCCAAACCTCTAAAGTTCTTGGTTCCTAAATTAGTTTATTGATTCTGATAATATTCATAAGAGAGAATACTCAGGCACTGTTCTAGGTAATTTACATTTATAAACTCATGAAATCCTCTCATAAACAAAGTGAATTCCATTCTTATCTTCATTCCACAGATATGGAAACTGAGGCACAGGAGCATTAAGTGACTTTCCCAAAGTCGTACTGCTAGTGAGGAAAGAATCCTTTTCTGATTTGTTTTTTGGTTTGTTTGTGGGTTTTTTGTTTGTTTGTTTTTGTTTTTTGTACTGGGAATTGAACTTAGGATCTTGCGCTTGCCAGACAGGTGCTGTGCTGCTGAGCTATATCCCCGGCCAAGATCTTTATTTGAATCTGGCTCCACATTCTGCAAAAAGGGGTGTAAAGGAGGGAAAAGGTTGGCTGCATTCCAGCACTCAGCACCCCTCTTGGCGTTCTGGGCCCCATTTTATAGTTTGGTGTTCACCAATTTGTTGCATCTTTTTTAACAATCTCTCCTTACTTGCTACTATTCCCTCCCAGACTCTAGGCATCACAACGGTCATAGCAAAATTCACATTACAGTGGCATCTTAACATGTATTCATCCTTCAGGGTAAAACTTGAACGCTACCCTTCCTATGCCTTCCTTGCTAAAACCCCAGCACAGTGCCTGGCAAAGAGCAGATACTCAATAAATATCTATAAATGAATGAAAATGAAAACAAAAACAAAACAAAATAAAAAAGACCTTCCTCCAAGCCACATAATCATTGCCTTCTTGAACTCTCATAGCCCTCTTCTCTGCCTCTGATACCCTTCATCTATTTTGCATCATTGGTTACTTACGTACACATGTTATTGCTACATCTAGATCATAACGGCCTGAGGGCAGGAATTCTATTAGACCCTTACTGTGTCCCTCACAGCATTCAGCACAGACAAGGACCTCCAGAAAGAGTATGGGACAAAGAATCAGGAGAGTGGAGTTCTAGTTAGAACATGGATAGTTCACTAATAAGTCACTTCACCTATTTGGTCTCAATTCTGTCACTCAAAAAATGGTGACTCAACTAAAAGGAAGGTTTTATAATTGGTAAGACAATGAACTGCAGTCAGATAGGCCAGAGATCTAAGTTTTCTTAAACGTGGATCTTGAATCTTAGTATTTAACAGTTTGGAGACCCAGAGTCCTTATCTAGGAACTTGGAATGGTACCCATTCTGCAGGCTATGTAAGAATCTGAGATAGTACACAGCATGGATCCTGGCACATGCTACACTCAGTAACTGGTAGTTACTATCAGCATAATCCCCATCACCCAAGTCGGCCTCGAACTCAACGTGAGCGCAAGACCGGCCTGAGCTACATAGCGTGACCCTGCCTTGAAAAACTAGGGCCGGGAGTTTGGCTCAGTGGCTTAAGCGCCTGCCCTGGCAGGTGTGAGGTTGTGAGTTTGATCCCTGGTGCCGCAAAAAAAAAAAAATAATAATAATAATAATAATAATAATCCCCATCACCATCCCTGCCTTTTTATTTTAACTTTTAAAGTTTCTTGCAGCTATAAATTCTAAGGTTTTCTTCAGCCATCCTTATATCAAATGCTGTCCCGAATGACTTGCTTCCAAGGTGCTTTATTAGCATCAGAGCTTCTCTTTAGTAAGCGATGGGTGTGTTTGATTTAGTTATTTTTAAATCTTTTTTGGGTCTAATGTGCCCCATCCTCTCAGTTCAGTGTCCTCAGTTCACCTCAGGCCATTACACGGCCAGTTCATGAAGTGGGAAAGATCTACTCCCTTTAAAGCCTTTTAAAGACAACCAAGTGGATTCTGCAAATCAGAGAATGATGTGGACGGTGGCCCCGAGGGGCAGCCAGAACCTGCACCAGTCACCTGTACAGCATGCCCAGCACCCCCAAATAACCCTCTTCCTGGGAGGCCAGCATGAATGTGCTTGGCTGAGCCTTTGGCTCCCATATTTTAATGTTATGAACCATCCAAAATAGGGAAATACAACTTTGGCTACAATTCAGAACTCTGAAGCTAACTGATCAAGCCTTCAGATTCAGAATGTGGCAGCTTTTCAAAGGAGTTCTAGGCAGCAACCCCAAAGAACACTTGTGCTTATGTTGAACTCTTCCAACTGCTAGAGTTTATTTATTTATTTTTAATTTGCCAAAATTCCCTGTTTTGTTTTACCCTCTGGAGAAAATGATAATGACGACAGGGAGTGAATGTCTATGTTCCCCCCACTCGCATACAAGTACATACGTTGTTAGCGTTCTTCCCTAGTATGATGGTATTTGGAGGTGTGGCCTTTGGTAGGTAATTAGGTTTCAATGAGGGCATAAGGACAAGATACCCATGATGCAGTCAGTGTCCTTATAAAAAGAGGAAAAGACTCACTTGTTCTCCATCACGTGTGAATACAGGGAGAATGTGGCCATCTGCAAGCCAGGAAGAGAGAACTCACCTGGGAACTAAATCAGCTGGTTCCTTGATCTTGGGCTCCCCAGCCTCTAGAATTGTGAGGAATAAATTCCTGTTGGTAAAGCCACCCAGTGTATGGTATCTCGTAATAGTGGCCTGAGCTAAGATGATGATGATGGTGATGGTGATGATGACGACGACGATGATGGCAACTTGCATTTATTGAGTGCCTATGAACTCCCAGCTATTGCCCCAACTGCTTTCTACACAGTAACTTATTTAATCCTCTAATAACCCTAAAAGACAGGTACTATTATTATCCCCATTTTTAAAGGTAGAAAAACTGAAGGACACAGTGACCAAATAACTTGTCCAAGGTTACAGAGGAGGTACATGGTAGCAAAGGACTAGTCAGGCATCGTGGTGTATTTCTGTAATTTCAGCATGTGGGAGGCTGAGGCAGGAAGATTGCTGGGAGTTTGAGTTTGAGGCCACCCTGGGCTACAAAGTAAGTTCAAGTCTAGCCTGAACTGCAGAGTGAAACCCTATCTCAAAAAGACAAAAAAAAAAAAAAAAAAAAAAAAAAAAAAAAAAAAAAAAAAAAAAAAAAAAAAAAAAAAAAAAAAAAAAAAAAAAAAAAGAAAGAAAGAAAAAAGAAAAAGAAAAGAAAGAGCAGTGGCAGCAGCGGCAGCAACAGCCCAGGGAGCCTTTCCCTATAACTTCAGTCAGGATACTTCCTCAACTCTTAAGTGCCTAAGGGAGACCCAGCTTTTCCCAACATCCAACGCTGAGTCATTTCATCTTTGAACCAGTTTCCTCAATTCAAAAGACCTAGTTTCCACAACTTGTAACTCAGCTACCCTTTAGTTGGTTGTTTTTCTTAAAAATTAGCTATTCAAAACGAAACAAAAGTACATTCTAGAAGTGGTTAGATCTCCAAGACTAATTGCTTCTGTATTCTGGAGGTTTCCTCCTGCTATTGATGTACCTGAAGATGCAGTTCCTGTTTTGGTAGCCAAGACAGTTCTGCTAGATCATCGAATGTTGAGAATCCAAGCACTGAGATACAGTATTCACATATTAATCCAGTTTACCATCTTGAATTTGGGTGCCACTAAAGTACCTCACTAAATCCTGCACAGGTGTATGACCTGTAACCCCAGCTACATAGGAGGCTAAAGCAGGAGGAACGCAAATTTGAGGTCAAACTGCAATTTTGCAAGACCTGCCTCACAATAAAATTTTTAATAAAAGAAGCCTGGGGATGTAGTTCAACAGTAAAGCACTTGCCTAACCCTGAGTTTAGTACTGCAGTTTAGTACCTCGGTATCGCAAAAATTAAAAACAAAACACTTTACTATAGAAATATTAACGGTGCCAAGACAACTCTGTACAATTCAGTTTACTGCAGATGCTTTGTACCTGAAGGGCAAGCTTTACCAGTTTCACTTAGGCCAAAGCCTCATGACTTTCTGTAGCTGCTTGTGGAGACAACTTCAGTCTTAAAGTTTCTCTGGCTAAAATCTCCAAGGCAATGTAGTTTTAAATGCACAGATGTCGCTGATATATTTGAAAGCACAATGAAATTTGAAAACTCACAGCATTTAATTCATTCTACTTTCCAGAGGGAAGGAGGGGGGCGGCGGACAGAGAAGAAAGGAGCGCGCTTTAACCAGGCACAAATGAATCACCAGCAACTCAGTGTGAATATTTGCAGCAAAAGTCATCAACTTGAATGGTTCTGTCAGACTACAAATACTTTAGGATTGAAAAATTCAGGGTGGATTTCTTCCAGGGTGGATTTCTGCCTGAAATTTCTTAAAGGTAATTCCCATATCTGATCATACAAATTACTTAAAATTATACTTTGGGCTTAATCCAATTTCACTCTCTTTGGATCTAACCTACCAGTACAAAAATCAAGATAACAGGAACATAGTTGGAAAACCAGATGATTAATTAGCTGGAATTTAGTTGGTGATTTTAAAGACAATCCAGGCCAGGCATGGTGGCACACCCCTTTAATCCCAGCACTCCGGAGGCTGAGGCAGGAGGATTGCTATGAGTTTGAGACCAGCCTGGGATACAAAGTGAGCTCAAGGCCAACCTGAACTGCATAATGAGACCCTGTCTCAAAAAATAGGGCCAGGGATTGTGAGTTCAATCCCTAGTACCAAAAATAAATAAATAAATAAAGACAATCCAGGGCTCAGGAAGGCAGGGTGGAATCCCTTATTTATGGGTTCAATTAATCTTAGTTTTAATTCAATTTGGTAACTTGGTTGGTACTAGTAAAACACAGTCAAAGTGGTACATTCATCAATATCATTTCAGCATGCTTTATAATTACCTGTTGATGTATTCCAAAAACACAACAATTGCAGTTGAAAGAACCAGCATTAACAGAATTACTTTTCCTTTGACATTCATTATTTTCTCCTGGAAGGGGCGAGAAAAAAGGAAAAATAGATTAAATAAATGAAGCCCAGACAAGGTTTGGTTTTTAAGAAATGCGTCTACCTGTGACTGTCTACTCAGGTTCATACACTTAAATTCATTTGCTCACTATGCTGTAAACCACTCTTGGTTTACAAAATGGTCCCAAGAGCATTTTGGAACAAGCCAATCCTAAAACCTCAAACTGATATAGTCATGAACTAGAGACCATAACAGAGGAGAAACAGCAGACCTGGGCCTTGCCTGCTGCTCATGGAGAGCATTACTTACAGTTTTTGTTCCTCAGCACAGTCAGGAACTTAAAAGAATAAACCACAACATATCATTTTAACCGATGCTTGGCAGTGGCAAAATACTGTCTCTTAGGTGCCTTCTGCTAACACTAGAAACAACCTTGATGCTAACTACTGCTCCATAACATTTATGAGAAGCTAAACGACTTAGACTTTTAAATAAAAGAATGTCCAGTCAGAGTTACATTAACATGCGTGTCAGATTATCTCAGTGTTCAACTCTGACTCTCAAGAATCTTTAGGATCCTAACAAACTCTAAATTTTTCAATTTTCTTTTTTGTTCTTTAGTATTTTTATAACCTTCTTAAAACTGAAAATTCTCTTTTGAAAGTCAAACACCTAAAAAACCAATTTTGGCTTACTAACACTGGTAAAACATATGTTAACAGTTCTGAAGAGTCTTTTATTCTATTTTTTAAACATTTGCTGAAGTCATCAGGACTAACAGACGTTTCGGTTTATGCTTTCTTAATTAACAAGCTCTCTTAATTTTAGATTAATCTGGTATCATCTAAATGCCCTACAAACATAAGTACACACATAGACATCACATTTACACACACACATCAAAACACATAAAACTAGCTTTTAAACCTTTTAAAAGCTTACATTATTGGCATAATTGTTCTTTTTACAGTCCTAAACCATATGTAATCCTAAATTTGCATGTCTAAAAGTAGGATTTGCTAGACCTGGTGGTGCAGGCCTGTAACCCCAGCACTTGGGGGAGGCTTAGGCAGGAGGATCGCTGTGAGTTTAAGGCCAGGGTGCACTACCCAGTGAGACCCTGACACAAAATAAATACATAAATAAATAAATATATAAATAAATAAATAGTAGGATTCTTAGTTGTTGCAAGGTAAAAAATATACATCACAAAGGAGATTGCTTGCCTAATTAATCTGTGTTTGAATTTCCTAAAGATATTTTTTTCCTGCTATGAACTCATCAGTGGACTGATCCACTGGTGAGCATGACACCACACATGATCCAGCTGCCTGTGAGCACAGGAAGCTTTGGGGCGGTCATCTGGATATAAATTATAACAGGGCCCATTTTTATAGGTCTTAGTCAATTTATTTATTTACTTTTATTTTAAAACAAAACAAAACAAAAAGACTAAAAACAATAATACAGAATTTCAAATCAACATAATAGGATATTAACAATGGTTACTATATTGCGTATTATCGTCAAAGTAGTTGTTCAGGTTACAAGATACAGGCATGAAAAAGGATCAAACAATGAAAGCACAAGTCATTCTTTTGATGAAATAACAGAGATTTGTAGTATGATTATAGAGATAATCTTTTCCCTTCTCCTTTCCCCCATCCCAGTTGTTCTTTCCTCCTGAGCAGTTTCTTCCCCTTTCACTTTCACAAAATCTACTGTACATTTTGGGTCTTATTTACTTTCAGTTTTTTACACTAAGAGGACAATATGATGTTTACACATGTGAATCTGATTTATTTCACTTATGAGTGTGGTTTCATGTTGCATCCATTTACCTATGAAAGCCTGAAGTTTATCCTTCTTTATAGTTGAGTAGTACTCCATTGTATAAAAATGCCACATCTTTTTTATCCATTCTACGGTTGATGGGCATTTGGATTGTTTTCAAGATTTGGCTATTACAAATTGTGCTGCTAAAACCATGGGTGCACATGTATCATTGTGGTATGATGTTTTCAATTCTTTTGAGAAAATACACAGAATGGGAATAATGGGGTCAAATAGAACCTCTAAATCTTGTTTTTTGAGGACTCTCCACACTGATTTCCACAGTGGTGGCACCAGTCTACACTCCCACCAACAATGGAGAAGAGTTCCTTTTTTATCACAGCTCCATCGGCATTTGTTATTGGTTGATTTCTTGGTAACAGCCATTCTTTCTGAAGTGAGATGAAATCTCAGTGTTGTTTTAATTTGCATTTCTTGAATGACCAGTGATGTTGAACATTTTTTCATGTATTTATTTGTCATTTGTATTTCTTTGTCTGAGAAGTGTGTTCATCTCAGATGCCCATTTTTGGATTGAGTCTTTGAATTTGTGGGGTCTGATTTTGTTCAATTCTTTATATGTTCTAGATACAAGTCTTCTGTCTGAGGGACAGCTGGCTAAAATTTTTTCCCAATTCACGGGTTTTCTTTTCACTCTGTTGGTGATTTTTTTTGATGTGCAAAAACGTTTTAATAAGATGAGATCACAGTTGTTGATTCTTTGAAGGATATATCCTGTGTGGTTTGGGTTTTTTTCATGAACTCTCTGCCCACCCCTATGTCTTCAATATTTCTACCTACCTTTTCTTCAAGTAGATTTATTGTTTCTGTTTTAGTATTTAGATCTTTGATCCATTTTGATTTTAGTTTAGTGCATGGTGATAGACATATGTTTAGTTTTAGTCTTCAGTAGTTGAAAGCCAATTTTTCTAGCACCATTTATTAAAGAGGCTATCATTCTTCCAGTGAACATGTTTGGCCACTTTGTCAAAAATAAGGTGGCTAAGTGTGTTTGTATTTGTGTCTGTATTTTTTATTTTGTTCCATTGATCCTCAGGTTTTTTGTTTTTGTTTTTGCCAATACCATGCTGGTTTTATTATAGCAGCTTTGTAGTATAATTTCAAGTCAGGGATTGTGATGCCTCCTGCCTTGCCTTTGTTGCCCAGGATTCTCTTTGCTATTCTAGGTCTCTGCTGTTTCCAGATGAATTTTAGGAATGTTTTCTCTAGATCTGTGAGGTATGTTAAAGGTATTCTGATTGGGATTGCATTACATCTGTATAGAACTTTTGGGAGTATGGCCATTTTCACAATGTTGGTTCTTCCTAGTCATGAGAAAGAAAGATCTTTCCATATTCTGATATCTTCTTCAATCACCTCTTTTAGTGTGCTGTAGTTTTCATTGTATAGATATTTTATATCTTTTGTAAGATTGATTCCTAAGTGTTTTTTTTTTTGGATGCTATCATGAAGGGTGTGATTTCCCTAATTTCTCTCTCAGTGAGGTTGTTGTTTTGTGTCCAGGAATGCTATCATTTTTTGAGTGTTGACTTGGTATCCTGCTACTGAATTTGTTTATTAATTCTAGAAGTGTTTTTGGTAGAGTTTTGGGGTCTTCAATGTAAAGTGTCATGTCATCTGCACATAATGATAGTTTAATTTCTTCCATTCCTATCCTTATTCCTTTCATTTCTCCTTCTTGTCTAATTATTCTGGCTAATGTTTCCAGAATGAACAGGAATGGTGAGAGTAGACATCCTTGGCATGTTTCTGACTTTAGAGCGACAGATTTCAATTTTTCTCCATGGAATGGTGATGGCAATGGCTGCCATCTCAGGTGCCCCAAAGCTGGGTAGGTCTTAGGTAATTTAAAAGCTTTCAGGTTTTAAGACATTTTACACTGTGTTCAAATTTAGATTTAACTTGTCAGAAGTTTACACATTTTATCCTGGATCTATTGCTTAAAGCCTCTAGTATGAAAAAATAGTTTAGAACCAATGCTTCCCACAAAGAAAAACACAAAGGCAAGCCATCTGCAGTCAAATCCCTCCATTTTTTAAGTTAAGGAATGGAGGTGGGAGGAGACAAAAACCAATTTTTAGGAAACAATTTTTGACAAATATTTTGAAACACAACTTGTTTAGAATGCACCAAGGATGGTTAGACAAATAAGGGGAAATTTAAAACTCAATAACTGACCAACATTAGCCAAGCATGGTCAGTGGGTCCAGAAGGCTCTTGCTTGTACTTGCCCATCATCCAGAAAAGGCTGAGGCAAGCAGGTATGGATGCTATCCTGGCCAAAATTAAGAACAGTTCCATGAAATTAGAATGTGTTTTCAGTAATATAGGACATGTTTCATCACAAAAAAAATTAGCTATTTCTAAGTACAAATAACTAGAACTTTGTAGGGAGCTTTAAAGTTGCATAAACACTTTTATCCCTGAGCAATTTAAAACTGAGCTCCTGAAAATACACCACCAGGTCTCTATCTCTTAAAATCACTTCATCCAAACTTTTTTTTTTGTTGATAAGCGGTTCAAAAACCTTGCACTCTATATTGGCTCACAAAGAAGCCTCAGAATGGCTTAAACCCCCAAATGGCTAACATAATTCTAAATGGTACCAAAATCCTAATGCCCATCCTAGAATAAATATGGTTATAAGAAGAGAAAGATACAAGAAATAAAAGCATACCAAAAGCAAACCAATACAATTGAGTACTCCAAAACAACAAAAAGAATGCCTGGAAATATTTTCTACCTCTGAATCTTTTCTTACATCTGTCAGTGCTCCAAAATGACGTGCAGTAGGTTCAAATGGCCACAAATGGTGAAGGCACTTGCCTCACCCCAAATGGCACTGCTGAATAACCTAAGAGAAGGTCCAAATGATCAAGACAGTCAATTCCTGGGTAACTGGCACTGCAAAAATGGAACTCTGAAAGTTAAGATTTTTTTTTTCTTTTAGAGATAAACAATTTCTCCAAACTTCTTCCTGCTGAGCACATAACCGACACCCCCATCTCTCCTCAGCCCAAAAGAGGTGACAGAATATGCCACTGCTCCAGCCCCAGGAGGCTGTAGTCTGGTTTCCTTTCCCCTAGAAAAAGGATAAGCTGAGGGTGGCTGAAAGTGCTGAACAAGTGTGGAGATCTTCTTTGTCTCTCTGTGCTCCTCCTCCCCTGTTCCTTATTATAAAAGACCTGTACCCACCTGTACA